>JZKD02S1674226.1:63843-85305 GCA_000966675.3 Picea glauca | reverse complement strand
TGTTCTGTTGCACTGCTCTACCCTGTCTGCATCAGTGTCTTCTGCACCCACCTTGCACTTTCTGTTCTTCTCCATTTATACTCTCTGCACCATGTCCCTTTCATGTAATCTTCCTTTGTTGTGTATTTCTACTCCTGTGCTCTACCTCCTTGCTCACACTTCAATCTTTCTACACAGCGACCACAACAACTCCAACAACAATGGAAAAAACAACCTCATCTCTTCTCTGCACTGTGTAATTATAGTTTTTGTGCACCTCGTGCATGCAATGTGTGCCTCCCTCTACATGCTCACACCGTGCCCATCTCCTCCACCTCTCGAGTTCTCTGCCTGATACTCATCGTAACTCTTCATCTTCTCTGGCCGTTTTTCCACGCGTTCAACATCACTGGGTGTTATGCTGAGATTCCTCAGCCTCTCTGGCAGTTGAGACTCTTCGTCTTCTCTCTAACAGTCGAACTCATCCTTTCTCTTTCAATTACTAGCTTTTTCTTCCAGAATATCCAGGCATGCACAGTCTGTCTCATTATCCTCCACCTCTTGAGTGCTCTATCTGATCATCATCATGACTCTTCAGCTTCTCTGGTGATTACACATCAGTCTTCTTCGACTTCTCTAGCAGACGTCATCAATGGTTTTTGGTAGTCTCACTGTGTCGTGCCTCAATAGCCCTTCGATCATTTCTTGATCCAACAGTTCAGATCAAATCGGGATTTCATATATCGCGATTTCGGTACTTTCGATGACATAATGTTTATGTCCACGGGAGTCGCGATTTCCCGATTCGTGATGTGCTTCAGCCCTCCTGGCTGAGCCCTGGTCCATGTGACCATTACCCGTGACCGCAACCATACCTCTCGAAAACATGCGCTAGCCCTCCTGGATAGAATATGGTCCATATGACCTGTCTCTGTGTGACCTTGGTCTTGTCACTCCATCGGTGTTTCGACATTTCTAATGTTCAAGGTTCTTGTCACTTCCAAATCGTGATTCACGAAACTATGACACAGGCTATGATCAACGGTCCAGGTATAACCTTGGCTCAACGGCTACGATTGAGTCGCGATATCGTATATCACAAAATCGAGGTTTCTGATGTCAAGTGACTTTGTCATTCCAAGGTCCCGATCCCCGATACTCCATGCAGATAATCAACGGTCCAGATCACTTCTAAATTCATGGCTGCGATTAAATCGTGAAATCGCATATCGCGATTTCGGGGTTCTTGATGTCAAGTGATTTTGGTATTTCAAAGTCGCGATTGCCGATGCCTCTGCTGACATCACACATGGTTTGACACGTGTTAACTACTGCCACGTGTCACTTTGATTCGTGACTTTCATGTGCCTGAAGTTTTGAATCCACCTGACACCTGTCATTACCTGGATGTGACACGTGTCCCTATCTGACGAGATTTGGATCGACGGTCTAGATTACTTATTTATTCAACGGCTGTGATCAAATCGTGAAATCGCATATCGCGATTTCGGGGTTTTCGTTGTCGAGTGAATTGGACATTTAAAAGTCCTGATTCCCGATTCTCTGATGAGGACTCCTGGCTGCCACACATCCATATGAATGGACGATCCAGATCCCGTCAGAATTTCTCCTTGGATTTTCCCGATGATAAACCTTGTGTAGCTCCTGTTCGATCTGACGGCTAGGATTCTCTCTCCAATATCCCTATGACTTGTCCAGGATTTCTCCTCTGCACACTAGGGCTTAACCTCTGTGCACTTTTTGCAGATCCTGTGGCTGATAGGTATCTGCTTCCAATCTGATGGCTCAGATCACTTCTTCTACACGCCAACTCCTGCGCTTAACATCTGTGCAGCTTCTCCCAATCCAACAGCTGTCGAGATTTTCGAGTGAGATCTGACGGCTCTCGGTCTCTTTCCTGAGCTTCCCGCATGTATAAGAACGCTATTACTCCCGAGCTTATTCTCCTCGAATCCTTAAAGGATTTCGACATCTGCTTTCGATCATTCACCTCTCTGAACCTTCCATCTTCACTGTTGTACTTAAGCCATCATCACTACTGTACTTGCCATCAATGACAAGTCTATGCTGGCTGTAAAACATGCCAACAATCCTTTGTACATTCTTCCTGCACCCATGCCATCTTCATTGATGTACTTGCCATCAATGACAAGCATATGCTACCTGTTAAACATTTCCAACAGTTTTTTGGATGCCTACCCCCGAAATCCTACCTAGACAAAAAAAATTATTTTGGCACCTCCTGTGGAGGAAAATTTAGTGTGTTTATTAGAATTTTTTTTAGATGTGGGATGAGAGATTGGGGTCATGGAAAAAATTTGTTTGAATTAATGGGTGTGGATAATTTCCAAATAATTAGTTATATCTTTCAGACTTCCTTTGGAGAAACCTACTTCGACCTCCACTATTTCAAATAGAAATTATGTGTGTGAGGAGTGGCTTTATGTGAAAAAAAGTGACAAGTTTGCAAATATTTTAATAAGTTAATTGTGAGATTGAAACATGTGCAATTCCTGTGGTCCTCACAAATCTTCTTTACCTAGATTATTATGTGTCTTTGGTACAACCTTGTAGAATATTTAAAGCTCTAAAGAACTAGCAATGTGGACATATGGGTCCTTACAAATCCTTTAAACTCCCTAAATGTTGTCTATACTAAGAAGATTTGAAACTATCCTTGATTGAAGACATGTGGGAATGTATGGGCCCATTACTTTGATCTTTAAACTTCCCTAGATTGTGATCTAAACTAAGAAAGAATTTAGAAACTATCCTAAGTTTGCAACATGTTGGCATGTATGGGCCCTTACAAAACTTTTAAGATGATTTCAACAACTAAGACGAACCCTAGGGGGGATTTGTCCTCTCCTAAATATTTAGGTGAGAAGAAATGTCCCTTTAACCACTTTTCTGATTCCCGAGATCAAACTAGGGTGCGAGGGAAGAGAATACTTGAGGGTCAATGTTAACTTCTTGTCCCAATTTAAGTGATTTGTGTATGAAAGCAATAACTTCAACTTAAAATTTTACAATCCAAATGAGCCATCCATGTGGCAACAAAGCAAGAGAGGAGAATAGTGATTTTTTTTACCCCCTAAGTGCCTATGTTGGCTAAACTTTATTATGGGAAAGGATTCTAAGTGGAGTGTAGTTTCCTTACACAGTGCAGAGAATTAAAAATTTGAAGGCTAGGGGCCCTCAAACCATGCATAAAAACCCTTACAATTTTGAAAAACTAGAATTATGTGTGGGTTACAGTTCTGACAGGCACACAGAGGGCATAGAATGCATAGAGTAATGAGTCATTTTTCACGCACAGTGCGCAGAGTGTCCTTCTGTGGGTAAGAAAAGCCGCACACTTCCTGTCATGCGTAGAGGGAGAAATTTCCAAGTGAAATACTCCTTCCATGACTCTGAATTTTGACTTTGGTAGGTTGGGATAGGTTGGTTTTGGTACCTTCAAGACAAAACAATCAAAATGAAGTTATCTCAAGGCTCAAATAGGGAGTAATTCAGTACCGATCCCCAATATGGTCGCCAATATGTTGTGTTGGTTTTGTTACTTGGGTGAGAAAAACAACAACACTTGCATGTCTAGATAAGCCTGCTAGACATGACAAAAGTTTGTGAGTGGGATAGATAAACCAAACACATATGAAAACAAAGGAATACACTAAAACAACTAAGAAATAAATGTTAGAAATCTTAAGAAACTTAGAACCATGAAAATCAAACAATGACCAACATAATGATACCAATGGATCAATAGATTAGTAGGAAAAACACTGTAGAGAAAGGCAGAGATTTATGAGTCCCATCTTCCTCCTTGGAAGGGCTCTTGAGTTACCTAATTGAGATCTCTTCTCTTTAAAATGGAAGAAATGGAAAATGGTGAAGAAAAACAATTCCTATTCCCTCAAGAGATGAGTGGAATGGCCTATTGCAATGGTTCTTGATGGCTTCCAAGTTAAAAGAGGACTCTCAAAGAAGAATTATTGCAGCATAACAATACCTTGAAGATCTTCATTTCTTAGCACACCCATTTCTCTTATTCATAGCATTCATCCATGGAAAAATGTAATTGGTTCATAGTGTGAACAAGGGGCCTTTTAGGGAACCCTCTAGCCCTTGACCAACCCCCAAGTTAGATTTTTCTTAGATATGAGTGTCAAATCATGTTGGGGATTGGACCAGAAGTGGTTGAGGGGCCAACATGATCCATAAATGCACCTTTCATAGAAGTGCACGACTTTTCTCATACACAATCACGCATCTTGCACATAGTGTGTGTTGAGGCCTATGTTGGCCTGCACATTGTGCGCGCACTCCTTTTGGTGATTATGCACACTCTTATTTTTTACCCCAATTACATAGTTTTTTTCCTTCTGGATGAATTTTAGTTTTGTAGGTGGACTAATTGATTTTGGCATTGGTGTTTTTCCTTAAACATTTGTGTGCAATGTTGCAGATGATTTTTCAGTGATAACACTATGAAAGAAAGCAGTAGTGCATTGTTCATGGCAATATTGACCATGTGCTGCATAGAAATGGTATTTTTAGATTGGATGCATTTTCATATAGTCCTGGGGATTGTTTGTTTGATACATTGCACATCCTACTGCATTTCCGCTACTCTTCTATTGAATTGAGAAATGGTTTAATATATAATTTCTTGGTCTATTTGGACAATGAATATAAAGAGGCATTATAATCATATGAGTGTTGATATTATGGTAGTTGCGGGAGGTATTTACCTCCACGTGTAAACCTGATGAGGATAGAATACTTTGGGAAGCAAGGAGAAACCCTAATGAGTTGGCTAATAACCCTAGAAGACTTGTTGGCTCAAGAAGATAATTTATATTAGGTTATTAGCCTCCAAGAGAAGAAGTCAGCCATAAATAATAATATATATTAAACAAAAAGATACCCATAATGAGAAGTTGGCCCAGGAAGTTAGCCAAAATTAGTATAAATACAGGAGGCCAGTTCTCATTCTGGCAGGGCAGTCTCAGAATTGCAGAGCAACAACTTGTGTGCACTGCAGTGCCCAATTTTGTGCATAGGTTTGAGGAGAGTTGCCGGCGCAGCCGCTGTAGCTAGCAGTTACGTTTTCACTTGGACCATCTCTTGGCTAGGGTTTGGACTATCTGATCAGCTCTTGTTGATGTGCTATCCTTAGGGAAAGGTGCGCTACCCTTTGTTTGGCTATCTATCCTAGGGTTTGCTTCCAGAGTGATTCTCTGTCAAGGTTAAGGTGCTTGGAGGGTGGCTTCGGCCTATGGTTGGGTGACAATAGAGATATTGTCAATGGTAAAATGAGTACATCCATTATATTCTAACAGGTTATGGGCCCACACCTCCTTCATTCAGTCTAACCACTGGAAGGAAACATAGCCGTATGGATATTGAGCTCATTGAAAAACTGCCGCTAGGGTTTATAGCAAGAGTAGTCACCATAGCATTGTCCCTAGGGTTACTAGTAGGTGCAGTTGTAGAAAAGCTAATCCTCTCGTTGAGACACCTTAAGTGAAGAGATTGACCTAATCTATGGACAGATCAGTGTGCCCTAGCCTAGTGCATCTTCTGGTACTCTCAGCAAGCCAAGACGTCAAGTTTGATTTTGTGTTCAAATCTAGGGTTTGACCAAGTCAAAGCAGCCATGACTTATTCTATGAAGTCAGAGAAAAAGTTAGATGGAGCCTCTAACTTCATAGCGTGGAAGACAAGGATTGACCTCATCCTTGCCAAGAATAAAGTGTTGGATATCGTGAAAGGAAAGATTGTGGAACCAGAGTTTGAAGAAGGAAAAGAGAAGGAACCACAGAACGTTGCAGTTATGGACGATGACATCAATTCCATGAGTATCATAGTGGATTCTATAAAATACCACTTGATACCCTACATCTCCCATACTAACTCATCGAAGAAGATGTACGATGCCCTAACAAATCTCTTCTTGGTCAGAAACATTGGACAAGTAATGAGTCTGAAGAATGAGCTCCATGACATGAAGATGAATGAGAATCTCTCAGTTAAGAGATCAACTACAAGCTATTGAAGAGATCATCTCAGAGAAGGAGTTGGTAAACATAGTACTCAATGGTCTTCCCAAGACGTGGGATGCATTTTCCACAAGAATGAACACAAGAAAGGAGTATCCGACATTTGAAGAACTTTGGACTTGCCTTGCTCAAGAAGAATCAAGGATCGGTGCAAAAGAGAAACCCAAAAAGAAGTACGATGATCAATACTTCACAACAAGATTCAAGAACTTTAAGAACAAAAGGAATTTTGGTTCAAATAAGAAGACAAATCAAGAGAGAGATATTTCAGAAATACAATGCTTCAACTGTCGAAAGTATGGTCACCACAAGAATCATTGTCCCGAGATAAAGAAAAGGAAGGAGAAACATGAAGCATCAATTGCCGAAGAAAAGTAACCTACAAAGAAGACTAAGCACGATGAAAGAGACTTCTTCTTCTAAAGGTAACAATAATCTTCTTATTTCTTGTACATATCTTGTATATCTATCTCTTGGAAGATAATGTGTTCCAATAATAACTATACCTATGGAAGAACAACAAGATAAGGATGAATATAATTAGATAATACACATGAAAGGATGAAATACGTCAAACAAATCATGTGAAATCTATTGAAAGATAAGTTGAATCCATCATGAAGAGACTTAGAAGAAGCAAAGACAGAAAGAAGTCAACAATTAAGAGGAAATTGGAGAAATACTTATGAAGTTTTTGTAGAAGACAACAAGACAGAAGCGTGGACTCTGTCAAATAGAGAGAGCCAATTATATATTGCAGTAGACAACAAGGATGCAGATGGAAGCGTGGACTCTCCCAGATGGAGGGAGTTGATTATACATCACCAAAGAGAAGATCATTCATGAAGAAAGGATTAGGCGGAATCTAATCCTATGATCCATTGAATATGATGAAGTATATATCCATGGTAGCAGCCATGAAAGACAATACATGTTCAGTTCGACCTTAGAAGAAGACTTCTTTGAAGAGAAGCCTTAAAGTATCCCTGGTTGTCCAGCCACATCTGTGATCCTATGATGAAATAAATAAATGGAATCCTTAGGGCATGAAATCTATAAGAAACTTCATGGACCCAAGAACTAAAGAAAAACACAAGAAAGAACATGAACATTCCAAGAAAGAAGAGAAGCCTGAACAACCAATCATTGTATTGAGAATCACAAGATTACCATCCTGATATGAACTCACTAAAAGAAATCAAGTAGAGGAACTAAAAGTTGTGATGAAGAACAGTGTATGAAATACTTATGAATGAAAGCATTGCAAGATCGAAGACTAGAGGTTCTCCTAGATGGAGGGAGAAGACTATGACGATTACTTCTTCCAGTAAACCAGACGTACCTATACACGAGTCTTTATATCATCCGCAATATCCATGGGTTGGATTTCTAGATTAGATGAATGCAAAGAATGTTCTCTAGAGCAATTGAACAAAGAGTATATGAAGAGAAACCTCAAGACTTTGAGGCATACCAGAAAGAGACCCTTGTATGAAGATAGAAGAGAAAAATAACTTGGTGGAGAACCTCCAATGCACAACATAAGCATGGTGAAGATTTCCTATAACAATATATTGTATCAATATGATTACTCAGAAGATCAAATCTCATGATGACAGAAGAAGTGCCGCATGGATATGTTCCAGTTTTCCAACAATGATATATATTTTATTGATCAAAGCTACATGAAGCCTTCAAAGAAGACGAGTGCTCCAGAACAAAGTACATTTGAAATCAAGCATTACATTATCCGTGATGAAGTTTAGAAAGGAGAAAGAGGTTCTCCAATACATATGTCCATAGATGAGCAGATAAACAAACATCTTGGTAAATCTTCTGTCCAAGATAAAAGAGTTTGCATACTCAAGCTGGAGTTCGTGGAGACGACTTCCTTATTGAAAAAGGAAGAGATGAATCCCAGGTTGGGAGGGAGAACTGATATGCATTGACTTATGGACAGACATTTTTCAGTTCGAAAAATGGTCCAGGATGAGCAGTTTCCTTTCCAGTTCAGAAAGTGGATTGAGATTTTTGATGGACAACGATTTCTCATTGTGGTTAACATGGGAAATGGTCCAGATTGCTGAAGTATCATAGACAACAATTTTCTATTGTGGTTAACATGGGGAGTGGTATAGGGTAGTATCTCTTCTTGAGGGTTACTCAATAAGACTGGACCACCTCATCGGACAACGATTTCTCATTGTGGTTAACATGAGGAATGGTCCATTTTGGAGGCTGGTACATGACAATATTTTCCTCTTGTGGTTAACAAAGGAAATGGTCTAGATAGTCATTCCTCAGGGTTTATACATTCTCTCCAAGGTGCAGTTTGATTAGTGTAGGAGGAATGGCCCAGGGTGGGGATTGTTCCAGGCTCAACAATCAGGGACAAGCATTCCTTAGGATTTATACATTCTCTCCAGGGTGCACTTTGATTAGTGTAGGAAGAATGGCCCAGGGTGGGGAATGGTCCAGGTTCATAAGACAAGACAATTATTCTTCCTTGCTTGAGAAGAATAGTCCAGATATATCATTGTTCTACTCTGAGGGAAGATATTATTTTAGATCTCACAGATGTGAGTGAAATATTGGCCCAGATGATTCAGTTTATATCATAACATTGTTTCTGTGCAGGTTGATATAAAATAATTGTTATGAATATTGTATGACAATAGATGTATACTACTGTGGTGGATGTGTTCCACTGTTTGTGACTATACGTTGCTGATCAAGTACTTGTGTGTTACTTGGTGTGGTAGTGTACCACTTGATTGTAGTTATGTACTACTATGGATAGACATAGTTGTGTTCTATTTTGTTTCGATTGCCTTGAAGACTATCAACAATATTGGGAATGATTATCAGTTATATGGCCAATCAAAGGATAGATATTTCCCAGACGGAAAATGGTTCAGAGAATTTACTCTTCTAGATTAGAAGAATATCTCTTGTATCACTCTGTGGAGTGAGCATCATGTCTGATTACTCAAATAGAGTATGGTTTCGAGAGATGATGTAGACGATAACATTGATGATGATGATGGTGCTCATTATCTAGTCATGATCTAGTCTATACAACTATGTTGATGCTACCGGGTGAATGGTATATTTTTGTGCTCAAGACCATTACCTGTAATACCTCCCTAGATAGGAGGGAGTGTTGATATTATGGTAGCTGCGGGAGGTATTTACCTCCACGTGTAAACCTGACGAGGATAAAATAATCTGGGAAGCAAGAAGAAACCCTAATGAGTTGGCTAATAACCCTAGAAGACTTGTTGGCTCAAGAAGATAATTTATATTAGGTTATTAGCCTCCAAGAGAAGAAGTCAACCAAAAATAATAATATATATTGAACAAATAGATACCCAGAATGAGAATTCGTCTCAGGCAGTTAGCCATAATTAGTATAAATATAGGAGGCTAATTCTCATTCTGACAGGGGAGTCTCAGAATTGCAGAGAAATAACTTGTGCGCACTGCAGTACCCAGTTTTGTGCTCAGGTTTGAGGAGAGCTGTCGGTGCAGCTGCTACAACTAGAAGTTACGTTTTGGCTTGGAATATCTCTTGGATAGGGTTTGGACTATCTGATCAGCTCTTGTTGGTGCACTATCCTTGGGGAAAGGTGTTCTACCCTTTGTTTGGCTATCTAGCCTAGGGTTTTCTTCCAGAGTGATTCTTTGTCAAGGTTAAGGTGCTCGGAGGGAGGCTTCGGCCTATGGTTTGGTGACAATAGAGATATTGTCAATGGTAAAATGAGCACATCCATTATATTCTAACAATGAGCTTGATATAGGATCTTATTTCTTGTATGAATTGCATGAGATCCATGAAATTAACATATATCTGTAAAAAATTTGGTTGTCTGCATCTTCAAATGTAAATGAAGATGAGAGAGGGATATGAGGAGATACATTTTGCATATGATTGTTAGAAAAATGGTTAAATATATTGATTAAATTTTGGTCACTAATGAGAAAAAGAAAGTATTTACATTTCAACAGAAATGCAAATGCAGATCCATATTGCATCTTGTTTCATGATGCAAATCCTGTTAGCGACCACTGTGAACCATTGCTTTACAAAAAAATAGCCAGATGCAATCTTGAACAATCTAATACTTGTCATTGATGTGAAAAGACCTCAAATACTATTGGAAATGTAATATGGATAAGATTCATTCCTATGGATTGAGCAAAGAAATACCTGTCATATCTAGTTGTAGTGATAGCTTGTTTGGAGAAATTTGATATTTGATATCCATAGAATTCGAAGTACAATCCTTGACACTTTAAATTTTCCAATCCTTTCGCAATGCAAAGAAAAGTGGTGACAAAAATGCATTACATTGCTTGCAAAATTATATGAGACCTGTCCCTATAGACAATACAACAACTATTGCGAATTGGCAAGAGTATATTGTAAATATGGCAATGCCATATGAAAAAGGAAAGTTAGAGGGTAGGGGATTCTGTTTGCAATGGATATCACTCATTTTCAATATAAATATTCAAGTGTGGTCCCTCCATGTAAGCAATATTTTTGACTTGTATTTCTCTAACTTGAACTGTGATAGAAAAATTGATGTGTTGTCACTTGAAACAGATACAATTCATGTTCATTATGATCCATTACTAAGGTAGAAGTACAATGACATATGCAATCAACATTGTGACCAACGAACACTAGGTTCAGTGAATACATCTGGAAGAAAGTATGATAGATATATAGTACTGACATTCAAAAAAAGTATGTGTGACAATGTATTGGTTCTTGAACATGTATTGGGAATATGCCAACGTAGATATGATGCACATTGTGAGGATAAAATTACATTGGAAAATAACAGTGCAATGACTGAAATGGGTTGTCATAAAGAAAAGAGAGTTGTAGTTGAGAATAATAGACTTAGTTACCATAGACTAAAAAAGATGATAGTGAAAAAAAAGAAGAAATTGTGTGTTCCCCTCCCAACATGGGGTGAAAAGGCATGTACATGGACAAGATGAAAATTCAATCAATGTAACAACACATGGTAGTAAAAGAGAAAGAGTGTCATATATGAAATTAAAATGAACACAGTCTAACGCCAAAACTAGAAAGAAAAGAAAAAGTGGATGTTCATGTAGTGAGCATATCGATGTAAAAAATAAACAAGCATGTCGACTCTATGTGAAACATATCCAAGACACACCTAGGAACACATGTGCAATTTGTGAATAGTTGCATTTTTCAAAGAGCATTAAATGCTCGAAAGAATAATTGAAGAAAGAACATATGAGCTTGAATGCATCTAACAAAACATTCAAAATTTCATGTCTGCTAGGAAAATTCATGGATGTGGAGACTTTGCGATGGAACTATAATTCATGGGATAAATGGACCTAGTGACTAAACGACTGTTGGGAATTCTCAATTGACAGTTGATGGGATCTCTATTTGTGGAGAAATGGAGGTTGGGTGCGAGTACTATGGTCCCAACAAGTCGTATAGATAGTTGGGAAGATGACCATAAATTGGTGTCAAGATGTTCTTGTTTTCTGTCCAATTCCATGAGTTGGTGTTATTAAAGTGATATTTACAATTCAGATATAGGTTCCTTTAATGTTGTGTCTAACGACAACTATTCATTGTACTGTTGATGGTCCTTACATAGTGTGGTTTCATAATTTTCCGCATCCACTATACCTGTGTGATATGGCTAGATCATATTGCTTGACGCTTTAGTGTTGCAAAGCACTGTCTAGCCCTTGGGTCACCCGTGCAAGCACGTTGTCATGATCAATATCCTATGTGATGCCCATAGCTTAGCCTATTGGATGATATCTTTCAAATCTACCAACCTTTCAATTTGTCTTGTTATCCTATGTGACTGGATCAAGTCTTGTCCTGCTAATGGATCTGCAGTTATACATATCCTATGCTTTGCTATCTGATTTGTATGATAAGATGGTGCTATGTTATAGTGGCTCATGCAATGCTTTGATAATTCACAATGAATTGGACATGTGTTCTTCAAAGTAATCCTTTGGTGATCTTCCATCCATAAGGCCTTTGAGTCGTTGACGCTTCAATGTTGCCGAAATTGTTGCTCCTACTTTGCTGATGTGTGCCAATAGAAATGGAGCTACTCAATGCATTGGGAACTTCTAGGGATCTTTGAGTAATATGATATGCTAAATATTAGGATACTACTATGCTTTATGTGTCCACTTCTCAACCACTTAAATGTATTATGATGTTTGTTACAGTTGGAAAATATTCTGCATTTGTAGGCATTTTGGTAATTTAATCGTGTACATATAATTAACAGTTTTGAAGTATTATGTATTGTGTGGTGTACAATGTAATTTTGTGTATTGAATAGTTAATATGCATCTGACGAAAAAACAAAATGAGGAAGAAAAAAAGAAGAGAATATGTCAATGGGGTATACCATATTATAGGACATCACCTTGTTGAGTTAGTAGGGAATGGGCACCAGGTTAGTCTAAGTTCAGACTCTTGGGTTGGTGGCAATGACACTAATACTTTGTCTTAAGGTTTACTATAACACCTTTAGTCACAACAATTTTTTTTCTTGAGTTATCTATGGTGAGGATGAGAGTTATGATAAATAAGACTCACTAGTGTGACAAGCCAACAAGGTAAAGGGAAACTATTGTCATCATGGGATATAGAATCTCCTTACTTCAAAGAGGGGACTCGTGAGAAAATTAGAAGTGACATCCATTATAGGAATTGTTAAAACAAATTTTTCCTCACCCGATGCAGCTTTCTTGGATGGCCTTTCCATTTCCTGATGCATACTTGAATTCCCCTTTTGTTCCTTCCAGAGACAAAAAATAACATTTTCCACATATAAGCGTCGCATCAGTTAGACAACAAGCGTATACGCAGGTTTCTCCACTATAGTCTGTGTACATCGGGTTTGGTGCTCAAAATTAAAAATGATTTCGGGTTTCCATGCCATGTCACGAGATCCATGATCCTTAACTTTCCATATGTTAGAAATGCTCCGACTCAGCCCTTTAGTTCCATGTGAAGGATATAAATTGAGCCATATCTAAGCCTTGGAAAGGAGGAGAACAATTCAACTTTGAGAGCAAAGACACTCTAGAGAAATTTCACTTCATATTGAGTCTGCATCCCTTTGTCCTTGAAAGTCTAAACCCCTTGATCAACCCCCAATATATTCCTTCTTTGTGATGAAGAACCTCATTATCTCCTTTATATGAGCTTGCCTTTGGTGGAGGATTGAGGTTGTGGAGGCCTAGATGGAGGGACTTAGTTTCTCGGTTCTGATACGTGCCTTTACATAAGTTTGTCAACCATATACTTCTGCTGATTATTTTAATATAAATACTCTTCTCTCATCCAATTGATATATTGCAAATATTTGAATTATTATTCCATGGGCGTATTTGTCATGTATGTTAATGGATTATGCTAATCTATATGATAACATTATATATTATCACTATATGCTTGCATATCTTGGTTATTGAGGACAAGTTGGAGGTATAGATCTTTGAGTTGCGTGCTCAATGGTGGTCTTCATCGAACGTCTGAACAAGGTAGGATCTTGGCCTTGTCTTGGTAGCATTTCATTTATATAGCATATTTGGGATTAGATTTTATTTATGTGTGTCATTCCATCTATTGTGGTTTACCCCATTCCATAGTGAGATTTTCCTCGTAATAGAATTGGTGACCATACTAGGGATTGATCTTCTTTGTTGGGGTTTGGAGTGTTTTTCTGCTTGATTTTCTCTCTGTTAGCCTGAGTTTCCTTGTTTCCTGATTGCTTGAAAGCCTATTTTTACTTTTCATCTGAGTTTCTTGGCTTAACCCTTTCCCTGGCAGTGTTTTACTATATATACACGGTTTTTCCCTTGATAGACGCGTACATACGTTGTCCTCTTGTAGGGTGTGTACATATGCGATTTTTTCTCAAACAGTTGTGTACATCATCTATTTAGTCTTGCTGGATGAGTTTAGTTGGTTGATCAGTCTTCTTGGGTCTCTGTCCTAACTGTTAAGTGCTTACAGAGTGAGAGGAAACCTTCTTATTGTTGAATTTTTGGGTCGCATTCTTTCTTATTATATTTTTCATTGGTTGTCCTTGCACATTGGTCTGAGTGTTTGCTTCTTAGTATCATTCTTGGCTTGTCTCTTTTTTCTTGCAATAGGGCCTGTATGTGAAGCTGTTATTTAGTCCTTGCATTTTATTTTCTTTACATCAAAAATACAAAAAACATTTGCTCATTTTGCATTATGGCATTTTCTCTTTTGATTACTTTGCATTGATTTTGACACATATGGAGAGATTGAATTTTATGAAATTGTAGAGATTGCATTGAAAAGTTGCATTTAGAAGCATACCATCTCTTTGGAATTCAAGACTAGCACTTAGCAATTTTTTATATATTTGCTTCTTTTATATGTTGAGTTGTAATACCATCAGCTCCATGACCACACCTCTTGACTAAGAAGAAGCCATTAAACGTAACGCTGATTAATTAAAATTGATTAGAAACGATTTTATTTTTCAGAGTACATAAACAAGTATAGGACATAGGGCCTTGTAATAAGATTTTGTGAGTAAAATTTTCCAAGGCTATTAAACTAAAAATATGTGTTTGACCAAGGAGTGGTCAAACCCATTGTGTAATTAATGACGTGAGGAGGCTCTTCTCATACCAAAATTAAGCACAAGGTCGCATGAAGTTGGTTGTATAGATAGCCCTCTAATACCTTCTTAGCGTCAAATATATTTATGGGGTTCTATTCGTATTTGGGGGTCTTTCTAGTACCTTTACCTCTGTGAGAGGCGGTGCTTTCAATATTTTAGGCTTTTCCACCCTGCCCATACGGTGGACTGGACTTACAACTGTTTTCCTCTGCATTGGTTATATTGTGGTGACTCTAGTTGCTTGACATAGGTAGCCACATAGGTTACTTGTAGGGGTTATTTCGTAGGTACCCTGATTCAGATAAGGATCATACAACACACAACCTTTATGGAGGATTACCTCTCTAGGGGGGATCTAACCGAATGCATTGTTAATCCCATGAGGGCCCTTATAATTGATTCTGATACCTCCAATATTTTGAAGGGAGTCTCAAGACCCTCCCAAGAAAGACATACCTACTCTAGTGAGGGAGGCCCCTTTTCAGCCACTATATCATGTTTGTGTGTATCTGACTTTTTGATTTATTTTGGTGTTCTCTCTGGTTATTAGTTCTCCCTAGGATTTGGTTTTGTATATCGAGTCTCAAGTCATCATGGAGCAAGACCAACCTCCTCACAAGTCTCATTGTTTGTTGAAGTTACCACCACATCTTGAGTCTTTACCAAAGTTTTCTTCTAAAAGTCGTAAAGTTAACAAATGTCGTACATACATCTCCACCTCCTAGACTTGTGATCATCCAATTATGATTTCACAAGGAGTCCCTCGACTCCAATATCTTCTGTGATTAGTGGGATCCCTTCGACTCCTTCAACCTCGACGGTTAGGGTGTCAGAGATCCCTGCCTCTACTGCTACCCAACTTGTTGGTTCTGCTCGACCCATAGGAACAAATCCTTTCAAATATATTTTTGGTATGCCATGATACAATTCATAGTCAATACATTCAGTCTCTAATCCATTTTATTTTGTTATTCCCAACATGATGTCGCAACTCTAATCCACTATTCCAACGAATAATTTGAATCCTAGTTTTGGACCTAGGGGAATGGATCCTTCCTATGCTCCTCTCTCATTTGGTGGAGGCCATATTACCCAAATGAATCATATAGTTGGAGGTTGGCCTCCTTTTTCTTATGAGCCTAATCCTAGTCTCAATTCTTTTGGATGGAATGCTCAACCAGGAAGACAAGTCACTTCCTATATTTCGTCCTTTATCCCCTCTTCCTCCATGTCGATTCTGAAAAACACATTTATTATGGTGAATCCCCCTCTGTCCTTTAAAGTTCCATCTAGAGGGATTCACTTTCACACTATGGGAAACCCACAACCCATAACTTCTTTGGTTGGGGGCAACGTATATAACCCTCATTATACTGCTTCCACTGGGATGTTTCCCATACAACATTTTATGAATCAGTTTGGAGGAGGATATTATCCTACCAGAGAGGGCCATGGAATATACCAAAACGCTGGGTGGTCTTCAATCCATCAGTCCCAATCTTTCCCCGGAGCATGGGCTCAGATGCCGCAACCCCGACTCTCTTTTCTGGCCACGCTTAATATTATAGATTTGTAAAAATTAATGAAATACCATGTGTGTCACGATCCTTCATGGCTCCCCGTCCCCACCAAGCTTCCTTCAAACATTCAAAAATTTGAAGGTAAGGATGGTGAGGATCTAGGTGATCATGTTACTACTTTTCATCTTTGGTGCTTATCTAATTCCCTTAATGACGATTCTATTTGTTTGAGGCTATTTTAACGCACCCTCATAGGGGTCGTCGGGAAGTGGTACATTGAGCTACCGAGGGGAGCATACAAAAACTTTAACCAGATGGTTTTGGTCTTTCTCAACCACTTTCAGTTGTCGGTTCATTACAATGCCGACATAGAACTTATGTCGGCCCTCTGCCAAGATAAAGCCACACATATCTTGGACCATAGCCAAGAGTGTCATAGACAAAAGAGGTTGATAAAAGCCTACATTACTCTATATTTTATGTTGGAGTGGTTCCTTAAGTCCTTATTGCCTTATAATTTGAAGGATGTCTCTACATCTAGAGTAACATATGAGGAAGAAACTATTTTCAAATCCTAGCAATTGGACCTCATATATGCTCAATCTGGGATGTTGTATGAAATTCTTCTTGACGCGTCGTGCTCGAACTATGTCCCTATACAAAATCTTGGGCCTCATGCTGATGGCATCATAGGCTCTGAAAATGCTAAGTCTACATATTTGGTGACAAACCAGTTGAAATATTTTTCTCTAAGCCAGCTTGTAGCATGAAAAAAATCAACTTCATCCTCCACTCCCACTTAGTCGACGTATGTGCATTATGTATAGTCATCGACCAACCCAAATGGTAAACAACAACCAGGAGGGAACAGAAGGAAACAAGGAGGTAATAATCATAAGGGTGGGAAAAATAATAACAAATCCAAGGATGACACTAAAAATGTTAGATCAAATAATAATGTTGGTGAGGGAAAGAAAGAAAAACAGAAGGTGAAGTTTCCTTGTAAACTTTTTAAATATTATCACCTTACCCACCTATCCCCCAAAATCGAGAAAGCCTCGAGGCTCTCATCACAACTGTCTATTGTGTTAAAAAATCCATTTCCACATAATCAACACATGGCCTTGGGGGCCTCCAACAATAGAAATGCATTGAGTGAGATTCAAAACCCCTCGACACATGAAAGTGGCCATCTATGTATCAATATGGTCAATTCTCAGATTGATGTAGCCACTCGATCTCATGATTACAGTTCTTCATAGACTATTGTATGTCCAAAGTCTCCTCCTCCTCCCTATATTCCCTTGCAGATAGAAAATTCAAAATCTCTGCCTCATATTTTAAAAGGAGTACTAAAACGCTATGCCCACAATCATAATTCCATAGATTCCCATAACTATTCGATTGTCGAAGATCTCGGTCAAACCCCTTGTGCGATGTCATATTTAGAGGTGCTCCAGACATGTCCTTCACAGAGGAAATCCTTGTTATATGCTTTAGGATCTCTAGACCCATGTGGCTCAAATGTTGTTATGTTTGACGACATAGATGTTAGGCCTCACTTACCATACCACGTGGCCTTTCAAATCCATGTAGAGTACCAAAAATTACCATCAAATGTGTTAGCACTCTCTAAATTTGTTCGGCTGATAAACAAACAACGAAGGTATCCTTTTCAACCAACTTTGAGACCCGAAACTAGCCTTTTGGATCTAGGATAGGGCTCTCTCAGGAGGCGCAGTCTCCACATGGGATATTTATTAGGAAGCAGTGGCTAGATTTAACACCTTTTATATAATGGTTTCTAGTTATATTGGCACAAGAAAGTAAGACTCGGGATATGGAGTCGATTTGAGGAAATGACAGAGACAAATGACCTAGTGACTAAACTTGAGAGGATAAGGCTAGTCGAGCAATAGTCTTCAGTGTAAAAACGTAATGTGTGGTGGGGAGAAAAACACGGGAAGTAACTCGGAGCACCGCTGCGGGTGAATTCAGAGTTAGCTTTTAGAAGAAAATGTTTTGTCTAAGTGGCGCAAACAAGGGGCGCTGTGCAGCGAATCCACAAGTTCGGAAATTTGTTCCAAAATAGAAAGAAAAGGATATGAATAAATATGACAGGAAGCACATATGCAAAGAATGAGGCACAATACATCCGACTACTACAACTAGAATATTTTCATCAAGTTACAGGACCTTTGCATTAAGTTTTGGTCAAAAAACTCAAATTACATACAATAGTGTTGTCTACCAATTTTGCCAACCAACCTGGCTTACATCGAAAATATGAAATATATAAAAAAGGGCACCGCTTTGGCTACCCATTTTTCTAATTGATAACTCTAAAAACTAGGAAACTGAGTGGTATGCATCAGAGACTCTTCGCATGTCGTTTTCCAAAAATAGACAATAACACGTTGTCTTGCACATGACTGTTCACAAATTTTCCATGAGGCTCTGATCATCGGTCAGGTCTCAATGTGAGGAAAATATATGTCGATATTTCCCTTTGATCAGATGTTTGAGTAGACATGTATCGGCCAAGAACTCTCTATTTGCTATAACAGATTCGATTTCTGTCGCGCACTCATTTGATGGGAAAAATGTGCACGACAAGTGGCTGTTTGATTTGTCACGGCTGTTACCAAAATGGTAGGGTTCTTTGAGGGTAACGTGTCCTTCAAAAATTCCAAGATTTATCTTACGTTTGTGGACGTAGAGATGAACACCTGCGAAACTTATTTTTTCTGCGTGCTGGCGAGAGTCGCGCGGGCTTCCTTCTCAACCACTTCTCATTCCCTGGAATTCTTTGTATGCCATTCCTATGACAACCTCTATGCTTCTTGCAATTGTACAATGGTGTCTTGTGCCTCTATGAGATGGATTTTTATCCATGCCACATTCCCTTCGTGACCCTATGCTGTTGACACTTCCATAGTCTTTGACGCTAGCTGTCGCCTCAACTCCATGTTTTCTTAATAGAGTTCAACGATAGCCAGCTTTACCTTCTTTAATTGTTGATATGGCTCCTGTGATATCCATTTCCTTTGTTCTGCTCCTGCTTTCATGGCTCGATCCTCCAACGAGATCCATCCATATGGAGTGCATGAGTAGTTCTTCGTCCATCGATCTGGCACACAGCTCTTTTGAAACTTGGGCTTCCTCAACTTCCTTGTTCTTCTTTGTCTTACCCCTTTTCTGAAGTATTTTTTGTTGGGGAGATGGGACTTCCACTGTCTTTCCTCCCTGCGCAAGTGTTTTTGCTTCAGGTTCTGTGCGGTTTGATATGATCATCTCTATGGGTAAAGGAATAGCTCCTTTAGCATCCTTGGGAATGCCTGCAACAGGTGAGAATGACTCCTAGTCGTTTTGGGGCTTGGACCTAGCAATTCTACTGCTCTGCGCACCTTCCCTTATATTCTGGGAGGTTTCCATGGCGTGACCAATATGTATTTTGTGTGCGATGTATCCAAAAAATGTACAGGGGGGAACCTTTGATCAATCTGAACTGGCAAGGAAAATTGCAAACAGAGTGCGGATCTGGTTTCATGGCTTAAATGAGTTCTGAGCATCTAAAATTTATAACGAGTCGGGCAGAAAGAGGAATCATGCTGGAGAACAGTGAATTCATGGCGACGGGATGTTTTGAATCAAATTGCAGATTTTCCATGGCACATCCCCACGTGTAGAATATAGGTGACAAGACGCCTAAGACATGCATGATATGAACACCGTGATTCTTCATTCCCTTGGCCTTCATGATGAACTGATAATAGTTGTTGCACTTGCCCATGTGAATTCCATTAACTACTTGACTTGACCTAGGGTATGTAGATACTGGTTTCCTAACAGGACTCGACTCTTTAGAAAAGACCTACCCATGCCACTTATGCAAGTTTCGACTCTGACATCCTTTCCCGTTTCCAAGGGCCAACCAACCACTTGATAACTTCAACCCCATGGTTCTACGTACCTAACTTCACATGTTTGGGCACATGGGCCATACTCCAACTAAAACTGACTCTAACTGGAAAGAAAAATGGTGGCGCTAACAAAATTCACTATAATTGATGAAGGTGTTGTGACATGTGTGATGTCCCTAACCGATTGGAAAGTCATTGGCTCTTCGAATCTATGCCAATCTATGATTATGTTGATTGCTTTTGATGGGTGTTCGTTCTAAGCCCACAAAATTCTTCTCGATTTTTCGGTTCAATTAGGTGAAAAGACAATGGAGTTTGATGTCAAAGTGGCTAATGTGCCTCTCAACTATAATTTACTACTAGGGCGTAATTGGACTTATTCCATGACAAAAATCATGTCATCCATTTTTCACACTTAATGTTTTCCTCATGAAGGGAAAATAGTGATGATTGATCAATTTTCCTTTGTGCACACTAGTCCTAATGCATCAGTTGGACCTTCGATCCCTGTGATCGACAATTCTCAGCAAGAAACTAAGGATGTTGGTGTCAGAATGTATTCCTCTCTCATGGGTAGCTTTGATTTCGTGGCACCAAATCATCACATTCATGCCATTTCCAGTGAGTCTTCATCATCGATGAGGTTAGTTCCTTTCCATACTTTTTATTTCAAGGACCCTTGGACCCTACCTTCCCCGACTATGTCATACAAAGGTCATTCGTGTTAGGGTCCTATAAATATAGTTAATTCATTTGTTCAGTTATCTATTTTGGAAATATGTTGGTAAGGTTTAGCCTATGAATCATTGGGTGTCATAGCCTAAAAGTTTGTTTATCCAAGAAGCCATTTAGTTTTTGAATTCTGATGGCCAAAACAAAGTATGGATCTTTGGGAGATTTTTTGCATACAAAATTTGGTTCAGATCAGGTTACGGGTATTTTCATGACATAGTTATCAGGAGAAACTTTCCAATGGTATATATGGTGCTTCAGACCGACATCTAGATCAAAAGAGGGGAACTGGAGAATGTTTCACTTGACACTAAAGTAGACCATCACATTCTACTCCATGATGAAATTCCAAGATGGAACCTTATATTTTAGCCTAGGTGGATTATTTTTCTATGCATCTTGTTGATTAATGTAAGTCATTTTTTGTCTAGCATCATGTGTTAAAGGGATCACATAAATTTCGAGCATATGTTCCCCGACAACATCGTCCCTCCTCCCGATCGAAAACTCTCAATTTTTTTCT
>JZKD02S1674226.1:42202-63678 GCA_000966675.3 Picea glauca | reverse complement strand
ACTCTCGACACCGCTCACCTTCCCACCTCTACTCCTCCTCTCCCTACACAACACCTGTTCCCACACATCACTCACCTTCCCACCTCTACTCCTCCTCTCCCTACATGACACCTATCCCCACACACCGCTCACCTTCCCACCTCTACTCCTCCTCTCCCTACGCGACACCTATCTGCACACACAACTCACCTTCCCACCTCTACTCCTCTTCTCCCTGCATGACACCTGTCCCCACACCTTTTATCTATTATCCATGCAAACCTTCCCCCATGACCATTAGACTATTAACAGTCCTGCACCCTGCCAGATATCCCTAAATCCATAAAAACTCATCATTTTCCCCCCATTACACTATTTGATGACTAAAACCCATGAATACTGAGCCAAAATGAAATTCATTTTATGATGGGAGACTGAGGTAAAAGGGCCATGATGATTCCAAATATTTTTTGATAGAAATAGAATTCAAAAGATCAGATGGAAAATAAATCAGCATGAGAGGACAATAAGCAAATTTTGTGGAGATAGTTTCAACCTCATTCTAGATTTCAGGGGCATGAAGACACCTAGCAGTATAAGATCAACAATTAATCATCCAATTCCAGATTTCAATGCACGATACTTGCAGAAATAGCCATAGTCAACAATAAGGACCAACAACGCAACATGAGTCAAAGGACAGATCATCAAAAACTTCCATAAAAAAAAGTGACAGAAATCCGAGCGGATCTTAACAGTCCTATATTGTTGTGATTAGAGATAGATGTTAGTTTAGATATCCCTAAAATAAATCATGATCAGTTATGACAGGATCTTTTGTAAATAAATTTATAAATACTTCTCATTTCGAAGTATGAAGGGTTGGGACTTGTTTGAAGGATAGGACTAGTATTGTAAATCATCCCACAAACACACCATTGATCATATTTTCTAGTAATACAATGCAATTATTACAGGATGCTTGTGTCAACTTTATTGGTGAAGTGCATTTTCCCTGTTAATTTGTTTTCTTATGTTATCACCATTGTTTTCTAATTTCTAAATTATTCTAAGAAGATAAAGGATATAGTTTGTTCAAATGTACACTATGTCTCTAGCTTAAGAATATTTTTTGTGTTTTCCACTGAGGATTAAAATTAGAATTCTTAATTGCTCTATTTTTAATTGGATTTCTAGACCTTTTCATCTCCTCCATACCTTAAATATTTGAGGATCTAATGAATTTTCCTTCCTTGCCCTTCACTATTAGCTTGCTAAACCTTGTATTTGATCAATTCAAAATTGTAACTCTGTTTTCCCATTGGCTCGTCTTCACTATTCCAACCAAAAAATTCAAATCAAACAAACAAACCCTGGACTATCATAACTAGCCTAATATTTTAATCTAAACAAATCTAAATCTTATAGAGATATCTCTATCTGAAGTTGGCAGGGCTAGATCCCAACTTCCAAAGTGGTTTTGTGGTTACCTCAGCCATTTCTTTCACATCCTTAAGAAATTACAGAGCGATAACAAGTCACACATTGGGATGGCAATGCCACTGTCAGTGGAAAAAATTGCATATTAGTCTATTCTTGATGCTACTGTTGACTTGGATCCTTTCTCCTCACAGACGAATGAGGAGGATCATGTTCTAGAGCCTTTATGGGTTGTCCAATATTCTTGTTTGCATGATTTCCTCGATGATACTTTACCCTCAGATGAAGCCATCTTAGAGGCCATGTATGGTCCTGATAGGCCTTGGGACGATATGCATCATCGCTCCTATTTCCTCCCAAAGCTTGTTAGGATCAAACATGATGACTTTAGATATACCTTGAGTGATATAGTCAGTCACATTGTGGTTCCAATAGATATGGATGCTATTTATGATGAAGGAAACATGGCGAATATTTCTCCTACTATCACAATCGACATCTCTCGAGTTCCTGGAAAAATTGAGAATGCATATATCAGTGCAAATTGTTTGCTTGGAGAAGTTATTATCTACGCCAATCTCTTTAAATAATTTTGTGATTTATTTGCTTGGTCATACGAAGAGAATCCAGTGATCGACCCCAACATTGTCGAACCATAGATCAAGACCTATTCGTATGCTAGACTTGTTCGACAACATCTTAGAGATGTTAGTCTTAGGAAGGCCCTTGCTATTAAGGCAGAGGTAGATATGCTACTTAATGTTGGTTTATCTACCCGGTTGTTACACATTATTTTGGTCACCCCAGTGATCAATTGGAAATATGTGCATGAATCACTTCCATGTTCCATGAAAACACTAAAAGAGACTTTCTCCATGAGAAAAGTGGATTATATTTTCTTCCTTAAAACCTATGTCAAAGGAGATCATCGGACCCTGCTCTATGCTTGGGTTCCAACGATGCTTGATCGTCGCATGACGCACCAAAACTAGACTGTGATGTCATCGCAGGATTCCTATACATAGGGTGCGACGATGCTTAAACAAGAGGAAAAGTGAAATTCACGAAGGTTCTAGAAGGGAATCTTCTAGAAGATGAGGTTTCCTCTGATCATTTTGGATCTTACTTGCTTCTATGATTTAGTGGGATCATCCTAATCTCCTCATCCATCACTCTTTTACCCTATATAAAGAGGGATCTCTTATGGAAAAGGCTAAGTCTTGCTTATGCATGAAGAACTCTACTATAGATTATACTTGAGACAACTTTCCTTTAGATCTCTAAGTCAGGTTTTGGATCTTCTTCATCAAATACATTGGAGCAAAGGTGTGTGTGTTGAAGCAACGACCCATTGGAAGGGACCTTGCAACATCAAGGAATGGGTTGTATTATCCACTTTCATTTAATATAATGCAACAATATATTTTATCCCTATAAAGGTGTCTTTACTTTTATTGTATAACTCCTTGATCTTATACATAGAATTCATAGGAATATATGTATTGTTGTCCTCTCTCTTTGTTGGTTTGTTCTTCTTAAACAGGTTCACCATCCCACAAATCCAAATATGGAGCGACAAGGATGACACGAGTGAGGATCAAACGTCATTTAAAAGGTATGTCATTTGTCCCTCTCTAAACTAGTTTATGTGATAATGAAATCTAAGGTGAAGTTTGTATTCTGCCTTGATTTCTTCTAGCTTCCTATTGAAGTTAGGGAGATTAGTTTGTGTCTGCACTTACCGATTTTTCCGATAACAAAATTGATGACCATACTGGGGATCGACTTATTTTGGTTTTTTTCTTCTCATTTGCTTTTAGCCTGCCTTCTTTTGATCAATTTAATTCTCTGAGTTTGTGGGTGATCCATCTTGACTCCCTGGTTCTGAAAGTTCATTGAGAAACTTTGTCCTCCTTTCAATTTTTCCTTATATTCATACATCGTCACACCCTTCTTGTGTGAACCAGAGTGATGATGTCGCACTGTGTTTTTCTTTCAGCCTACAATGATCCTTCATCGTCACACTGTACTCTTCTACAGCCTGTGACGATTCTTGTAGAAATTGTTGGAGTGACAATCTACTTTCTTATCATTGCCCATATTTGTATTTACTTCTTGGGGTTAACTTTTAGTCTTGGTGAATGAATGGTTTTCATATTTTAAGCCTGAATTTGATTGTTTTTCAAGAATTGAGAGTCTTCTTCATAAGCTTTGTAAGTTTTATCTTTAACTTCTTATTGCAAGGGTATAATCTCAAGACTTTTTTCTTGAGTGCTTGATTGATAAGTTGTTATTGATCTTTTTTTATTTTTGGATTGATTTTTAAGTTTTGGATTGTTTTTTATTGGAAAACAATTTTTGTTTGCATTCGACAAATAGTTTTCTTATTTTTTCATTTTTTGCTTGCATTATGAATTTGGTTTGGGAAAAAGTGTTGAGAGTGCATTGATATTCTTGGACCATTCTTTCTTTTTTGGATTATGTCTTTTTTCTGATTTGAAAAGGAAAGGACTTAATTTTATTCTTCTTTTAGTAGTCTTTGTGAAAAATATTTTGCATTCAAGTATTTGTTGAAAAGAGAAAATTGGAAGATTTAGTAGCTTTGATTGTTTCGAATCCATATCATTTAAAGATTGAGAAATTGTGATTTGTAGATTTTTGTATTCTGGAAAGAGAAACCTTCTCCCTATTGTGATTAGAGTTCATCGAATGAAACAATTGGATATCATCTCTTTTTTTCATTTTATTGGGTCAAGGTCAAATGCATCATCAATTTCATTTTTGTTTCCCTTTTGAGTAAGCAACAACCATTAAAATTCAACGTAATTTTAAAATCTATTAGCAACTTTTATTTTCTAGAACATTTATACACCAACATTAGCTATGATAGAGCTTTGGAATAGGTTGTGAGGCACACTTTCCAAAGCATCAAAACACACAATAGTATATTGTGATAGGGATATTTTAAATCCACTTGCTACATTTTGTCCTGGCAAGCCTTCTAACACAAGGGTCAATCACGAGGTCGCATTAAGGTCGACAAAGTTACTCACCCTGCTTTTTTGGTCTTAGTGTAGAGATTGCGTATATTATTGGGGGTCACTTGAGAAGAAAATGCTATGCGAACCTTCTCGAGTTGATTTCGAGATTAGATACCCTGCCCTTGCATGTGGATCCAACCATCGACTGCTTCCCTAGGCATCATTGTCGTAATTGGTAACCTTAGTTGCCTATCTCTTTAGAGTGTTTACATGAGGTGACTATGGAGGGGCAAGTCTTCACTGTTCCTGGAATTAACATTGGTCAAACTCACTCGGGCTCCTTGGAGGGTATACCCATGATTATGTGTGGGAGATTGCACCATGGTGTAAGTCCGTTAAGTAGGTCATCAATGTAAAGTTTCCACCCACTTTATCCCAATCCCTTCTTGTCTTTATTTCACAATGTTGGATTTCATCACCAACTAGTAACTTCAAAATAAGAAAGTTTGTTTGCATGTTTGATGTCTAGATTTTATTAGTGAGTGTTGTTTGTTTATTTAGTTGGCCATATATTTATTTCAATATTTATTTGGTGTGGCCAACATCGGCCCTCTACGTTCACATAGGATGAAAGGGTTACCTCCAGAAGAGCCAGAAGAATATGCTCCTTTACTTCCTAATTCACCAGAGGTTTCTCCTGAAGGAGCAGTCAATAACAATGTGGCCTCTGAGATTGGAATTTCTACTCCATTGGAGGAATAAACACTTCTTGTAAATCTGTTATTGAGTGTTATACAAGATCCACTTTTGCTTTGAATAAACTCATCGGGGGACATTGTTGTCGAACATTATACTAGAATACCTAATCAAACTTATGCAAAGTCTAGTGTAGACGATCCACCCTTCCAGAGTGAATAATTTAGAACTCTGGTTCATATATTGGAATTTTTAATCCTAGATCCATCCCTTTCCGTTCTCTTTGGAGGACCTCTTTGAGACATGATATTTTTGATAAACTAGGAATGAATCGTAATCAACCTATGTGTCACATGCACATGTGACTTCCATTGCATATACAGTACCTTTAGATCATTTTACTAACATGACCAGTAATGTTGTCATGGTTTCAGACCAATTGTTGGTTGGTTCTCATACAATTCTTCCCCTCAAACTCACTAGCTCTACCATGGTCCCACAAGTTACTCTTGTTTATGTCGGAAGTCCGGTAATAACTAAAGCTCATATTGGATCACCACTTTCACTTAGACCAAATCTGTCACTTCCACTTGGGTATAATGCTTTTAATACTTCTATTGCTAATCTTTCCCAGAGTCCATCTGGAGGGCCTAATCTTTTTGTTCATCCTAGGTATAATGTTGATATCATTTTTGCTACTACACCTACCTAGGTTCTCTCTGGGGCGCCTAGCATTCCTCCTCCACTTCCACCTGGAGGATCTAATCGTCTTGGCCCAATTATCTCCAATCAAGTTGGAGGCACAAGTCCTTCTGTCGCTTTTGGTTTTCAAATTCCTGTTGGAGGCCAACCTCAAGTTGGGGGGGAAAAACCTCAAATGGATTCAGATAATAAAATTGGAATAGGTCATTCTCAAAAGGAAATCAATGTTGACTCAAAATATTATGTAGATACTCTCCTTAGTACATTCAATAAGAAAAATGAAGAGATGATAAGTAATGATCAGAACTCCAAAAGATTACTTCCACCCATCAGAAAGGATAACAAGACAATACCAAAGAAGATTTATCAAAACTGGTATCCTAGCATTTTCCTTGGTTATTTCTTTGCATGCTCTAAATTCGAACATAAAGCTATAAATTGTAGATCATATAGAAAGAAAAATCTGAAGGTTAAGAACTATATCCTTAAGGATAAACAATCAACAAATCAGGTTAAAAGCAGAAAATATAACTCTTGTGAACCTTTGCAAGAAGGGGACTTACAATGATTCAGATGTCATAACCATGATAAGGCCATTAATTTCATATTAATGGAAGTCTCAGAACATCCAAAGTTTATTAGAGAGCGAAAGAAACTTTGGAGAGAAAAAACATCAAAAAAGGAATGTCTTATTGCCCTAAAAGATCAAGATAAAAAGGATCTTTGTTATGTTGACAGTGGGTGCTCAAAACATATGACAGGTAAAAAATACAAGTTTTTAGACTTAAAGAAACAAAAATGTAAAGTTACATTTGGTGATAATGCTTCAAGTAACATACTTGGGAAAGGCACTGTGAGCCTGGGAAAAGACAAAGACAGAAATGTGCTACTTGTCGAAAAATTGAAGCCTAGTTTATTAAGTGTCAGTCAAACCTGTGATTAGGGTCAATTCTACATCTTTGATTCCCAAAAATGTGAGATTAGGAGAGAAGACATGAGAAAATTAGTTGGTACTGCTCCTAGAACCCCTGAAAATGTATATATACTAGACGCAAAATTGAATGAAGGGTGTCATATAAATTCAGTAGATGAAAGTTGGCTATGACATAGAAGGTTGGGACATATTAACTTTGACAATATTGTGAAATTCAACAACCTTGGTGTAGTAAGAAACTTTCCAAAAATCATAAAACCCTCAAATGCTATTTGTAGACACTGTCAACTAGGGAAGCAAACTAGAATAACGTTCAAGGCAAAATAATACACAATCTCTAAACCTTTAGAGATTATTCACACTAACCTATGTGGACCTACGAGGATCAAGATTTTGCAAGGATAGTATTACTTTATGTTGTTCATTGATGAATTTACTAGAATGGGTTGAATACGTTTTCTCAAAGAAAAATCAGAAGCACTCAACAAATTCAAAGCCTTTAAAACCCTTGTTGAAAATGAAAAGGAGACAAAAATCAAATGTCTTAGATCAGACAATGGTGGTGAATTCACCTCAAAAGAGTTTGATCTCTTCTGTGAAATCCATGGAATAAAAATACAATTCTCTACTTCCAGAACACCTGAGCAAAACGTGATTCCTGAGAGAAAGAATAGAACAGTTCAGGAGACTACAAGGACTATGCTCAATGAAGAAAAATTGTCAGATAGATATTGGAGGGAAGATGTAAGCACAACAATATACATATTGAACAAAGGTCAGCTCAGGGTTAATAGTGATAATACCACTTATGAACTATGGTTTGGAAGAACTCCATCAGTAAAATACTTCAAGGTCTTTGGAAGTAAATGCTACATCAAAAGATTAGATGAGAGTCTTGGAAAATTTGATGCCAGATCTGATGAAGGTATTTTTCTTGGATATGATTCAAACAATAAATCATATAGATGATACAATATTAGATCACATAATATTATTGAGAGTGTAGATGTTAAGGTGGATGACCTAAAAATGATAAGGATCAAAAATCAAGAAACCATACCTAAAAATGAAGATGAAGATGATGATGAGACATTCGACACACAACTAGAAGAAGTATAAGAGAATGAAAAAGAAAGGGAAGAATATGGTATTGATACTAGTGAAAGCGAAGAAGATAGTAAATATAGAGAGATAAGAGAAGAATTCCCAAGAAGAGATACGAAGACAACCTCAAGAATTACTCAAAAAAATCATCCCGAAGAACTGATTATTGGAGATATGAATGATGGAGTGCACACAAGAAGACAACTACTGTATCAAACATAAATAACACTGTTGTCACATGTTGAGCCAAACTCAATCAAAGAAGCATGTAAATATTAGAATTGGATCAAAGCTATGAATGAAGAATTGGACCAAATCGAAAAAAAAAAAAATCAAACTTGGGAACTAGTTCCAAGACCAAAAAATAAAAATGTCATTGGAACTAAATGGGTATATAAAAATAAAATGAATGAAGATGGGAAAGTAATCAGGAACAAAGCCAGATTAGTGTGTAAAGGGTATGCTCAGGTTGAAGGAGTAGACTATGAATAAACATTTTCACCTATGGCCATATTAGAGGCAATTAGTATGTTCTTAGCTTTCTCCAGCTACAAAAAATTTAAAGTGTACCAAATGGATGTCAAGTAAACATTTCTCAATGAAAATTTAGAAGAGGGAGTTTATATTGAGAAACCAGAAGGGTTCCAATTAACCAACAAAAGAGACTACGTCTATAAACTAAAGAAAGCACTATATGGGCTAAAACAAGCACCTAGAGCATGGTATGCAAGGCTAGACTCTTGTTTACTAAAACAAGGCCTCAAAAGGGGATCAACAGACAACAATATTTATTGAAAAATTGATGGTAATAACATGATAATTGTGGAAGTGTATGTTGATGATATTATGTTTGGTAGTGATGATGAAAAAATGAGCAAGGACTTTGCTAAGATGATGCAACAAGAATTTGAAATGTCTTTGTATGGCGAATTGAATTTCTTCCTTGGATTACAAATAATACAGTCCAAAAGAGGAGTCTTTATCCATCAGTTTAAATATGTTAAGGATATGCTTAAGAGAATCTAGTTAGAGGATTGCAAACCTGTTAGTACACCTATGACAGTTGGATGAAAACTAAGCAAGGATGATGAGTCCAGAGATGTAGATAAAAAACACTACATATCAATGATTGGCAGTTTGCTCTATGTAACAACTTCTAGACCTGATGTCAAGCAAGCTGATGGGATGGTGGCTAGATTCCAATAAGAACCAGAGCCATGTTCAAGATGTAAAAATAATATTTAGGTATTTGAAAGGAACCATAGATCTTGGTTTGTGGTATCCTAACAAGGATTCATTCACTTTAAAAGCCTATTCAGATGCTGATTGGGCAGTAAGTGTAGATGACAAAAAAATTACAAGTGGAGGAGCTTTCTAGCACTGAAGATGAGTATAGTGCAGTAGAAAAATGTTGCACACAAGTGGAATGGATGAAACAAACCCTACAAGACATCAAAATAATATTTGAAGAACCTACTATTATCCAATGTGATAATACAAGTGATATAAGTCCTCTAAGAACCCTTTCCAACATTCAAAATAGAAACACATTCCCATAAAGCACCACTATATAAGAGATCAAGATGAAAACAAAAAAATTAAATTGGAATATGTTCCAACACAAGAACAAGTGGAAGATATTTTTACAAAACTCTTAAGTAGATGTGTAATTGAATATCTCAGGAAAAAATTGGGAGTAATCCTTTTTCCTACCTAAATCTCTCAAGAAAACAATGCATCAGTTGGCACCTATTCAAGGGGAGATAAAAATCAACATCAGAAGGAGTCATTCAGTTATGACAGGAAAAGTGTGATTGTAGGAGGAGTTACCAATGATCAAAGAAATATTTATACAGACGGATCATTGGAGAAGAAAACCTCTACCATTGATGTCAAATGGGGAGAGCAACTTCGGAGGAGAGTGATGCAACATCATAGGGGGAGTTTGTGTATGAAGTTAGTATGTTTCCCTCAATGACAAAGGGGGAGATTGTTGCACATATTGTCATGCATGTGTTGCCATCGATGTCAACAATCATAATGAGAAGAGCAACGAGTTTAATCTCAAGAAGAAAAAGAATTGATAGAAGTGAATGAATATCAAAGCTCAGAAGGAACAACACATTGCACAATATATCAGTTAGCAGAAGAAGCATACAGGCTGAAAGAAATTCATGATTATTGTTGATCACGATAGGATCAACAATGTTCCTATGATTAAAGCTCAGGAGAGTTAGCGAAAGAAGAACCTTAGCAACCATATGATCAAGAGAGTGACCATGTTGATCGTCTAAATATTACGGATGTCGGTCATATGAGTGACCCTGGGCTTGAGGATCGTTGGAGGATCATTATCATCGGATCTGTAAGACAAGATCAACAACAAGGATGAATTGCAGGGAGAAAAAGAAGAATGAAAGAACTCTCTATTTCTAATCCCGTAATTCGTGTAGATCGTCATATCTTATAGACTCAGAGATCGACGATTGTGGTTGATCCAACAAGAAATCAAATTAAGCCACATTGAGTTGTGACCATCGGATGTGCAATATTTAGATCAATGGAAGGGATAGATTGCGAAGGTTGGAAGAAGAGTTAAATGACATGCTAGTTCTAATCCCTCAATTTTTCACGACCATCCAATCTTATAGCTTCGAAGATCGACAATTGTGCTTGAATCACCAATAGCGCACAACTTCAAATTACAGAATTTGGGTGTCGATTTAAATCACTCACAATTTGTGGTTCCACAATCATCGTCGACCATTAATCTACTTCAAAGAGTCCACATCGACTATTATATCAAATCAAATGGAAGGATGGGATAAGCAGGGATAAAAGGTTGAGATTTTGATTATCCGAATACCCGTCATCTGTCGGATTAAACCCGATTCGCATCAGCCGTCGAATCGTGTTAAAGTGGAAGAAAAGGATAAAGCTACAAGAGCTGCATCATAGAATGGATCGGATCATTGATCTAAAGAACCTGATCAATGAAAATAATTCACTTCGAGTCTAAAGATGTGAGGAACTTACGCTCCATCAGTTTGAGATTTGAAATACCCGGAGGCCGGAAATCCGAAGTGAATAAGGACTGTCAGATTTGGAGGACACACGAGGACCATTGGATCAGGGTTGTTGGTCAGTAGACCACGTCAATAAGGACGTGTGGTAGACCACGTCAGCATGAACAAGTGCCACATGAGGATCCATGTCAGCAAGACTACGTTAGCAAGGACACGTGGCACAATCAGACAATGACAAGTGTAAAGTTGATTCGGCATTTCAGGGACATGCAAATCACTAATCTGAGTAACACGTGGCAGTTACTAGGATCATGACACATCATCAAGTGATGTAAGTAAGTGACATCACTCTGATGGAAAGAAGGGGTTTGAGATTTGAAATCTCCAAAGTCCGAAGACCTGAAGAAGATCTCAACCGTCGATCTGATGTCGGGAGCATTCTCGACCGTCGATCAGACTGTAGTGGAAGGATAGTGTAAGTGAAAAGTTATCCGACAGGAAGCCTTCTCCATCGTGTTATGAATGATTCAGCAGGTGATCACTCCAGAGGCAAGAAGGGGCTGAGATCTGAAATATCTGAAGTCCGAAGACCCAGAGTAAAATGTGGTTGTCCATATCAATGCGTGATTAAGTCCTAGCTGTCAGATTTAGCAGTGGAAGAATGAATGTAAGGATCAACGTTGGTCGTTGATCTGGTTTTGTGAAATAAATCGTCCTATCTAAATTTGAAGGTTTGAAATGTTGAAATCCTGAAGTTCCTAAGTGCGAATTTCTGTAAGCCGTCCATCTCGTCAGAAGATTGAATTGTGACCGTTGATTTGATAAAGTGCTCAAGCACTCATTTGGCTTAGCATATGGTTACCGCCGATGGTCATATACTATAAGAGTTTTAAAAGGAAATTATGATATGACGCTATAGTTGGTAATCTCATGGTTCTGTAAAGCATGATCATATGTGATGGTTTGAAGGAAGTGCCTCCATGAAATTTGGTCTCTATTAAAATAACAAAGATTTAGGATTGAATTTAATGGATGAAATTGATCCATAAGTGATTGATTTGTGAAAATCCATCACAGTGAAAATAATAACAGAGATTATGGTTAAGTTAATTAAAGAGGTATGATGGTCCAATGGAAGGGACACAATGTTTCACACTCATGATGTTTTGAAGAATATATAAACATGAAAGAGTGTTGAGAAGAAGAGTGTCTCTGTAGTCCATATCAGAATATCAAAAGTTGAAGAAGATTCCAGGAAACAAAGTTGAATATATTTATGTATTAAGGGTGGCTGGGTGGTGCAAGGATAGGTTGGTGCCTGTAGAGGGAGTTGGTGCTTCCTTTTCAGTTGTAGCTGACTAAACAGGGGGTCGTAGCCTCCTACCAGTTGGTGCTTGTGAACCAGGGTGTGGGTGCATCCTGATCAGTTGGTGCTAATCGAAAAGGAAGTACATATTCCTTATATGTAACATGTAAAAAAAAATTTCAGTTAATAGAAAAGCGTTTGTGGTTTTCCCAATTGGGTTCCACGATAAAATACCGTGTTAAAATTCTATGTGCATTAATAAATGAAAAATTGATATAATTTTTGTGTCACAAATTCACCCCCCTTCTCAGTGACAGGATCTGATCCTTCACTATAGCCTGTAATGTCGCCATGGGTGGATTTGTCACTAAAGAGAAGGTGATTAGTTTTGCTCAATACTTGGATATCGTTTCTTCACAAACATGCACACTATATTACTTGATCCTTGATGCTCCTTGCTCATCTAAAAATCCAACCCCAACACCTCCAATATCTTCTCATGTTGCTAATGGTGTGATTGAAACTTTTCACACTGAGCCTCAATCTAAACAAGCCAGCCATTCCAATCCCAAATCTACTACTGCTAATGTACAAAATACTCTTCCTCTAACTCCTACTCCTGGTAAAACTTCTGAGGTTAATACAGTTCAGTCTACACCTACCGGTAAAAATCAAAGTAAAAACAAAGGGAAGGGTAAGAATAAAGAGGATAAAAATAATAATCAACAATCCAATAAACCTAAGACTCAGCCTATTGATGACAAATAAAAGTGAAAAAATCGTTATCCTTGTATTATCTGTGTTGAGGATCATTATGTGAATGATTTTCCATGAGATGCTGAGTTTACTGAGTTCTTGCAAGGGACCGGGACACCTCCTACACCCATCGTTTTGTCACAACCTTTTCCTTCTGAAAAGCAGGCCCAATTGGTTATTCGTGACCAACCTTCTCCCTCTACCATATATTATGTACTTATGTGTACTAGTGACTCCAAGAAGAACGAAGTTGCATTCGCTACTCGAGCCAAATATTATTCTCCTTCAAAATGAGAAAGTTGATGGTTCACCACCTCCATTGGTTCAATCTCCTCCATCAAATTCACCTCCCAACGGTCCTATTCATCTCGAACGATCGATTCTATATAAATTTCTTCGTCCTCCTCCTAAGGGCGTTGTTCATTAGTCGTCATTTAACCCTCACGCATGTGCCGCTCAAAACTACAGTATTGTAGAAGATCTTTCACAGGAATCTTCGTCGGCTCTCGAAGTCATTCAAAGTTGTGCTATGTAACGAAAGTCATTCTTGAAGGATATTGGTGGAATTGATCCTATCAATATGAAATTGATAATATTAGACTTGGAAGATCACATTCCAAGGCTCCCTCCTCAATTAGCACTTCAAATACAAGTCGTTGTGGAAAATAAGAATATTTGTCGAACCATTAGAGCCTCAACTTGTGTCATGTCCATCACTTGTTGGAAATCCATTGGATCTTGTGCCCTTACCGAGTCACTCAATACTTTAAAATATTTTAATGGTACAAGGCTTAAACCTTATGGTGTTCTTCCTTAGTTATCTATTGCGTTAGAAGGCAAAGTGGTCACTATTGAGGTTGAGGTGTTTGATGCACCTCTCGATTACAACCTTCTACTTGGCCGTAGTTGGATTGATTCTATGCATGCAATTGCTTCTACTATTGTCCATGTGATATGTTTCCCTCACCAAGGAAAATTTTTCACTGTCGATCAACTCACCTTATTTAATTCCTATTCATGCACTAGTAACGTACTTTTCATTGAAAAAACACCTCTCGGTTATGAGAATGTCGGTGTGGGTCTTTTAAAGGATTCATCGTTAATGGGTGTCTTCCCCATTCCACCACCCGATATTCCTCGTCCTTTTGTCACTTCGATTAACATGATCTTGACCACTATTGGTGAAATCCCTGAGTCTTATGACCCTTGGATAGTACCTAGCTCTGAAGACTGTCTTCGTTACGACGATTAAATGCCTTTAAGTCCGGTGGAATTGGCTTATCAAGCTATTCAATCGACAACTCCTTCTCCTCATTCTCTCTTAGATACATCCCCCGATCTATTTCACATGGTATTTCACATTGATGAGATGATCATGACAATAATTTCTATGGAAGATACCCCATGGGATGATGGGCATCATTGTTCTATCCTCCTCCTGGAACTCAAGACCATAGAGAGTTACCAACAAATTTCAAATCTGTCTACTGTCGTTACTATTTCCCATGTTCCTGAACCAACACATGATGTTTTGTACGAAGGAAACTTGGGCAATATTTCACCCACCATCCCTCTAGATATTTTGATTAAACCTGGAATTATGGAAAATGTTGATATCGGTGCCTCATGTTCTTCTCATGAGATCCGAATTTACAAGGCCCTTTTCCAAGTATCCTATGGCGTTTTTTCCTGGAGTTACGAAGAGATGCCTAGAATTGATCCAAATATTGTTGTACATGAAATTAAGACTTACCTGGACTCTAAACTCGTTCAACAGAGACTTCACCCAGTACATCCATGCAAATTTGCTGCTATTAAACTTGAAGTTGAAAAAATTCTTAAATCTGATTTTGTCTATCCTGTGGCTTTGACTGATTGGGTGTCCAATCTTGTTATGGTTACAAATAAGCAAGGCACGATCTGCGTTTGTGTATATTATAGGGATATCAACAAGGCTTGTCCTAAAGATAATTATCCAACCCCTTTTGTTGACTAGATCATTGATGATTGTTCCGGGAGTGAAATATTTTCTTTGATGGATGGATTCTCCGACTATAATCAAATCAATATTTTACCCGTGGATCAACATAAGACTGCTTTTATTTTCCCTTGGGGAAACTTCTCATACCGAAAACTTCCTTTTGGTCTCAAGAATGCTAGTGCGACTTTTCAACGCGCTATGTCTTATGCTTTTCATGATATTAAACACAATGTACAACCTTACCTAAATGATTTACTGGTGCATTCCATGCATCACCAAGATCACCCGACACACTTACGAGCCATTTTCCTATGTTGTCGATATTATCGCATACGATTGAAGCCACATAAATCTATTTTTTGTGTGGATTCTGAACGACTTCTTGGTTTTATCGTTTCTACACCTGGGATTAGGGTGGATCCTTTGAAGGTTGAAGATATTCTTAATTTTCCTCCTTCTACCTTACACCAACTCCAAATTTTTCAAGGGAAGGGGATTTTTTTACATTGATTCATCCCCAATTATGTTGAACTAACGAAATCTTTCACTCAACTTCTTAAGAAGGGTCACGATTTTGTATGTGATGACACTGCTAACAAAGCCTTTGAAGCTTTGAAACTTTCCTTAACTCGTACACCTCTCTTATTTCCCCCGAATTATAGTCGAGATTATTTCTTATCCTTAGTTGCTTCAGACTCTACCATAGCTATGGTTCTAGTCCAAGAAGATGATTCACATGATGAAAATGTTATCTATTATTTGAGTCAGAGTCTCATGACCACCAAAACCAAATATATGCATGTGGAGAAAATGGTCTTGGCAGCTGTCCAAGTTGTTCAATGTTTTCATCATTATATCTTATTACACAAAACCACAATCATTCTTGATTGCAACCCTATGCAACACATCCTTACTCGAAAATTTCTGGAGGGAAAATACTCCAAATGGATAGTGATTCTCCACAAGTTTTATTTGGAGTTTGAGCGAGCCAAGTCAAAGAAATATTTGGTTTTTTCCGAGTTGATATGTGAACTTCCCTCCACTGAGATAGAAGTTGTGGCAGAGGATTCCTTTTCTGATGAGTCTCTATTTTTGATCAGTTCTCAAGACATATGGTATGGAAAAATGATCATTTATCTCCAAACCCAAACTTTTCGGCCCGATATTTCTAGTGTAGATTGTTGTCATATTTGATATCAATCCCATCAATACATTATTCTTGGTGATAACCTTATCATTGTGGTATTGATTATGTATTTTGACGATGTCTAACCTGTGATGAATATGAGAAAGCTTTAAATGACTATCATTCCAGAGGATGTGGTGGTCATATGTCTGGGTATGCCACTGCCCAAAAGATCTTATGAGCTGGTTACTTATGGCCTTCATTATTGAAGGATTGCATTACTGTTGTTCAAAAATTCCACGCTTTTCAAACATATAACAATAAGATCTGATCACATCCTGCTCCTCTTTACACTGTATTTTTCATTGGTCCATTCGCTAAATGGGGCATTGACTTCATGACATGTAACCCTCACCCAATCGAGGGGCATGGATACTGATCCAAAAAGATCTTTTACACGACAATGGTTGAGTTATTAATGCATGTGTTAATTAACCAATTAGGAAGCTTAATGAAAGAGGAAGAAGTATAGAAGAATCATAAAAACCATATGCACATATACATATCTGAAATAAAGCATATAACAACAACAAACCATAACATCAATATGATAACAGAGTTCGTAAATCTCGCCTACGTCTCTGGGCCTTTGTCTCAGTGGGTGAGGATTTCTTATTTCTATTCGAAACTTCAAAATTACATCCCAGTAGTGCCAAAAGGTTAAAAACATGATCTAGTCTTATTCTACCAGATCTCTAGAACCCAACAGAAGAAACGGCACTCAAATCAAATGACCGGAGCTCCCAGAAATGGCCCACAAAGGTGCACTCCTCAACAACTTCCCTGCATAAAAATGGCTTTGGCTTGGAAAATATTCAACATAAACCTTCTCCGAATGTCATCCCATGGCCTCAGGAAAACTTGGTTTATATATATCTGAATTTGGTAACCATATCCCAACTTCCCCCCAATATATGGCCTCAAAAAGGGCCCAATATCTCTCAATAATGGCCAAAAATATCCAAAAACAGGCCTAAAACCCATAAAAATCACTATAGTATAGTTGAAAAACCACTTTATGGCTAAGATTGGGTGCAACCCCCAAATGCGCTGGCCCTTGGTCATATAGGTGTGCCCCATGTTTCCTCGTGCCAGATGCTAGATTGTTTGGCCCCTTAGTTCTCAGCTCTGGTCATATGGCGAAATCTCTGAATCCACGGGCTAAACACTGAACTGGCCCCTAGTCTAGTGCCCTGGTCGATAGGCTAGCCTGACTGACTGGGCACCAACCATATCAGTACTAACCGTAGTGAATTTTTGGAGCCGGGTCCTATGGAATGATGTTATGGTAAGCTCGAAACTGTGGGTATAATAAAATGCGCCAACAAAAAGAGTAGACCTTGGTTATATTACTAGGCCATATGTGACCGCACCATGGGTTGGGGATAGGCCCCAGCCCTTTTCCGCCCAAACCACACTATATCCCACTTTAAATAAAAACATTGCACCATAGTTAATAAGAATCACCCAAGGGCGGGCTGGCTAGACCGACCCCTAGCAAATCGTTAACCCAGACAGAGGTCGTGGGTTTGAAACCCACAAACTCCAAATAATTTTACAAAGACCAATGGACCAATCCATGGTTGCCACGTGGCATCCCATGTCTGGGCCAGGTGGCACCTCCTTATTCGCTAAAAATATGATGCCACATGTCAAGTGTTGAATGGTCCACTTGTCTTCCACCCGTACCTTCCATGCAAGTGCCATGTGTCATACATACGTTCCATGTGTCACCACTGCAAGGTGACACATGTCACTCTCAGATTAGTCCAACTATACCTACCACATCATCAGTTTGTACACCCAATCATCCTGCCATGTCATATGTATGAACCCTGCCACGTCATCTATATGGACCCTGCCACGTCAGTGGTATGGACCCTACCACATAATCGCCAACTGTGCCTGCCACATCAGTCATCTATCTTGCACAGTCAGTTTCCACGTGGCAGTGTACAGACTGTACAATCATCCTATTTTTTGCATGTTTGGCAAAACAAACATATCACCATAACTTGAGCGTACAATGTCTGTTTGAGCCCGTTCAAGTTGCATTGGGTTCATATCAAAGAGGAGTACACACACGTCTGTTTTGAATCCATTATGAGAAATTTTATTTTTAGGCCTTTATGAGCCCCATCAAGCTTCTGGATCCAATTCTAGATCACACCTCCCCACTAAGGACATTTTGGTCCCCAAAAGGTTATTGACTAGTCATCAATCTCAGGATAGGCTACCCGACTTGTTCTCTATGTTTGAACTTTGTCCTGTGCACCTGTCTCATCAAGATCAACTGTAACACAATCATGATAACTGGCAACATATTGTTAGCCATCTGTACCCTTTCACATATTACTGAAGCCACTATCATCCATGTAGACAACATTACTAATGATAGTATAAAAAATATGACTGCAAATGAGATGATATGTTTGTAATATTTACATGACATTAGCTTATCTTGAAGCAAACTGTGATTGATTTTCCATTCTACAATCATCTCATGTTCTTGCTTAAGATTGATTACTTGACTTGAAACATTTATAGGTTTGTTTCTTGATTGAGCTTCCTTTTTTAATTGTTCCATAGTTTGAAGAGTTTTATTTTCTTTAACATGATGAGCATGAACCACATATTCTTGACCTTCTTTGGTTAAGTGATATTGATTCTTTGTCTTGTAGAAGATTGTTTTACGATCATACAAGTATGGACTACCTAAGACCATTCCACATTCACTTAGTGGAACTACATCACATGTTACCTCTTCCACATACTTAGATGAAATTGCAAATTTTAATGTGCACTGCTTGGTTATGTGCATTTGATGATTGTTTCTTATCCATTTAAGTGTGTAAGGATTATGATGCATCTGTCTTTTTAACCCCAATTGCTTAACCAATTCCTTGGAAATTAAGTTAGATTGAGATCCACTATCTATCAATGTGTCAACCTTAGTGTGCCTCATGATGACCCTTATGTGAAACAAGTTACTTATACAATCAAATCCTTCACCAATTTTACCTGTCATACCAACCAATGAAACTTTATATTCATCACTTGAATCTAATCCCAAGTCTGTGGGTCGAGTTGTTGCTGCAACTGTTTTCCTCCCTTTCTTTTCTTTGAACCACTTCGGTCTTTTCTCGGCATGTAATTGCCAACAACGGTCCTCATCATGCCCCTCTTTCTTGCAATACTTGCAAGAGGGATTCTCTTCCTTTCTCGCCACTAAATTTGACTTCTTTCCATGCCAGTTCCTTTTGTCCTCTTTCCCTTAAGACGATTCCCCTGATACACCAACACTTGTTTTCCCTGCTTCAATGTATGTCGCTTGAACAAAAACCTCATCAAGATTAGTAGGTCCAAACATGAATACATTATTTTGACTATGTGCAGGTAAACCTCATATATACTTCATAAGAGTTTTTTGGGTATGTAAAGGAATATCTAACATCAATGCCATTTTAAAAAATCCATCTGTGTACTCTTGCACTATTTTTTATTTTCTTAGTTTTAAAGCTTGTCATTCAATTAATGCTTTCTCTTTATAACCTAAAGGACATAATTACTTCCTAAGTGCAAAAATGAAACTTTTCCATTATGCAAATACATTACCCACTTGTTTTGTGCCATTTTGCAACTTGCTTTGCCACCAAATGAGTGTTGTGCTTGCAAGTCTAAGTGATGCCAACTTGATCTGAGTTGCTTCATCCTTGATTTGTTGCACACTACAATAAACCTCCATTTGTCTAACCCAATTTTCAAGTCTCTGTACATTAACTTCACCATCATATATGGGTAATTCAAATTTAACATCAAGTTTTAATAAAGGCATTTCATTCTTATGTTTATGGACATGTTTCTTTGCATTGGATTTAGAACTTGAACTTGAAGAAGAAGGAGAAGGAGGTAAAGATGGAGGTGAAGAAAGAATTTGAGGAGGATCCTCTCCTTCTTCACTTTTTCCCTTTGAATATTCACCAAGAACTAGTCTCTTTCATTCCAAGTAATCCTCATACAAAACCTTCATCATCTCCAACATGGCGAAGAAATATTTTCGAAACTCTTTCCCATCCTGAGAAAGTCCATGTTCCGATGCCATATTCTCACTTTGAGAAGTTCTCTTTCTCAATCCAATCAATGGATTCTCTTCAACAATATCGCCTCCACCATGAAGTATCTTTTCCTTGGTTAACATGCAAAACTCAAATCCAAACGTCAACTAGCTCTGATACCACTTGATATGAAAATATCTTTTACACGACAATGGTTGAGTTATTAATGCATGTGTTAATTAACCAATTAGGAAGCTTAATGAAAGAGGAAGAAGTATAGAAGAATCATAACAACCATATGCACATATATATATCTGAAATAAAGCATATAACAACAGCAAACCATAACACCAATATGATAACGGAGTTCGGCAATCTCGGCTACATCTCCAGGCTTTTGTCTCAGTGGGTGAGGGTTTCTTATTTTTGTTCGAAGCTTCAAAATTACATCACAACAATTCCAAAAGGTTACAAAACTGATCTGGTCTTGTTCTACCATATCTCTAGAACCCAACAGAATAAACGACACTCAAATCGGATGACCGGAGCTCCCAAAAATGGCCCACATAGGTGCACTCCTCAACAAATTCCCTGCATAAAAATGGCTTTGGCTTGGGAAATATTTAGCATAAACCTGCTCTGAATGTCCTCCCATGGCATCAAGAAGTCCTATTTTATATATATCTGAAGTTGGTAACCATATCCCAACTTCCCCCCAATATATGGCCTCATAAAGGGCCCAATATCTCCCAATAATGGAAAAACATCTTCAAAAATAGACCTAAAATCCATAAAAATCACTATAGTATAGTTGAAAAACCACTTTATGGATAATATTGGGCGCAGCCCCCAAATGCGTTGGCCCTTGGTCATATAGGCTTGCCCTATGTGTCCTCACGCCAGGTGCTGGATTGTTTGGCCCCTTAGTTCTCGGCCCTGGTCATATGGCAAAATCCTCGAATCCACGGGCTAAACATTGAACTGGCCCCTTGTATAGTGCGCTACCACATGTAAGTTTTAAACCTGATAAGTAAAGCAATGCATATATATTCTTATGAAAAACAAAATTTAATCAATGGCTCATTCACATAGTACACAAAGATTTATACCAGAAACCCTCAAACAGGAAAACCTTTCTTATATTCATTATATCGAATTTCACCATTCACTATACAATATATACAATTTTTTTAGGTATTCCGTAGATACCAAAACCCTAATCCCTAAAACTAGGATTATTTTTAGTAAATCGCTAAAAATAGCAAAAACCGCCCAAAAACAAATTTCGGGGCGCTGCCTCTAACACTGCGCGTAACCAGGGCGGGGGCAT
>JZKD02S1674226.1:4950-40883 GCA_000966675.3 Picea glauca | reverse complement strand
TTTTGGTACCACATCCTAGGTGATTGCTTCAGACCATATAGTGACTTCTTTAGCTTACATACCAACTCTTTCTTTCCCTTCACTGCAAAGCCTTCTGGCTGCTTCATGTAGATTTATTCTTCCAGATCCCCATGTAGGAATTTTGTCTTCACATCCATCTGTTCCACTTCAATATCAAAAGAAGAAGTAATAGATAAAATAAATCTAATAGAAGTTAACTTAGCAACAGGAGAAAAAATCTCACCAAAGTCAATTCCCTCTACCCGGGAATAACCTTTTGCTACTAATCGAGCTTTGTATTTCTCCACTTTAGCTTATGCATTAAGCTTCTTCTTGAACAACCATTTGCTACCAACCAATTTTCTTCCAGATGGCAACTCAACTATATCCCATGCCTCATTCTTATCCAAGGCATCCATTTCTTCAACCATGGCCTTCTTTCAGAGTTACTATCCTCTGAATTCACTACTTCCCTGACAGTTTTGGGATCATCATCAATAATAGATAAAGAAAAATTGGAACGAAAATTAGGTGGAATATACCTTTCTAGTTTCCTTCTATCTCTCACTGATCTCCTCAATACTGGGGTATGAGGTTCTTCTTCTTCTTCTGCTTCCTCTTCTTCAGATGATTCAGATTTTACATCATCCAACTCAAGCTCTATTTTCTCAAGTTCGTCTTGCGTTTTAGGAATTCTTGTTTGGACACATCTTTTACCTCTCTGAAAACAACATCTCAACTGTAAAAAAATTTCTTGGTTTCTGGGTTCCAAAGATTATAACCTTTCACACCATCTTTATAACCAATAAAGATACACTTTTCAACATTTTTATCCAGCTTACTTCTATTTTCCTTTGGAACATGTACATAAGCATCACAACCAAACACTCTAAGATGTTGAAGAGAGGGTTTCTTTCCAGACCATACCTTGTGTGGAGTTTTATCATCCAACTATGATGAAGGTGATTGAATGACCATATAACATGTTGGACCCACTGCCTCTGCCCAGAATTCTTCTCCTAACCCGACACTGCTAAGCATGCTCCTTGCTTTTTCCATCAGTGTCTTTTTCATCCTTTCTGCAACTCTATTTTGCTGAGGAGTGTATGGAGTAGTCTTCTGCCTTGCTATACCACACTTCTTACATAACTCTTTGAATTCATTTCCGCATAATTCTCCACCATTATATGTTCTCAATACCTTTATTTTCTTATCTGTCTGATTTTCTACTAGAGCCTTAAACTCTTTAAATTTATCAAATACCTTAAATTTATGAATGAAACATAATACACATATTTACCTAGGGATGGAACATAAACAGGTCCAAACACATCACTGTGTATCAACTCTAAGATCCCCTTTGCTCTTGTAGCACCAGATGGGAATCTTACTTGATTCTGTTTACCATATATGAAAAGTTCACAGAAATCAAAATCCAGAGTGAAATTAGACATACCTTCAATCATACCTTTACCGTGTAGTGTTCGCAGGCCCTTTTCTCCAATATGCCCCAGTCTTTGATGCCACACCATGGTCTTCTTTTCTGGGACAGTATTGGTCTTGTCTCCTTCATTTCTCTGCTCAGGGACAACATAACTATTACACCCATTAGTATAAGTGATTCCCAACAAATTGTACACATTTCCACACCGAACTCCCCTCATCAACACCATTGCTCCTCGTACCATCTTGCAAGTGCCCTTTCCAAATATAGTATCCACTCTTGCATCTTCCATCTTGCTTACAAATATTAAGCTCATGGATAGTTTTGGAATGTGTAGAACCCTAGGGAGAGTTCTAATCCTTCCATCTTTTAGCAGTAACTTAACTCTTACATGTCCCAATATTTTTTATGTCGATTCATCTCCTAGGAATACATCACCACCATCATATTTTTCATATTCAGAGAACCACTCCCTGTGAAGAGTCACATGGTATGACGCACTTGATTCGATCAACCATACATCACGGTCTGCATGTGTACTTGTATATTCCAGGTAAACATCACCTCCTTCTTCAGTGGAGGTTTTTGCCTCTATGAAAGAGGTACTATCAGATCCCTTTGGTTTTTCAACCTTCTTAGACTTGCAATCTTTCTTATAATGCCCTGTTTTACCACACTTCCAACATTTCCTAAAAGATTTTCCTAGAGACTTAGATCTACTTGTAGATTTAGATATCGACCCTGAAGGCTTACCAAGGTTCCTGTCTTAGGTATGCCCTCTTATAAATAAAGCATTTGTGTTGTGACCATCCATGTTTTTTCTTCTCAACTCTTCAGATAACAAGGATGCAACTACATCCTCATACTTCAATGTAGATTGAGTGGTACTACCTATTTCTACAACCAGATTATCCCAAGAGTCTGGAAAAGAACATAAAAAAGTAATACACTTATCTTCCTCTGCAATCATAATATTAAGAGAGCCAAGTTGGCTTATCAGAGTATTAAAGGCATTTAGATGTTCTGTCAAAGAATCTCCGTCTTCCATCCTAAGGTGATACATATTCTTTCGAAGAAACAACTTGTTTACCATTGACTTTGATTGATACAAATTCCCCAACTTATCTCATAGTTCCTTGGTTGTAGATTCTCCTGAGACATTCAACAACACCGAATCTTCCAGACAGAGTCTAATAGTACTCCTTGCTCTCTTGTCCAACTTCTCCCAATATTCCTTTGACATGCCAGTAGGTGGTGTACTAGTAGTTTGTGCACTATTAGGTTGTGTACCAGTCGTCTGTGTGCCAGTAGGCTGCGTACCAGTTGGATGTGTACCAGGGTCCACAATGATCCATTGTTCTTTGTCTACAAGAAGGCCCTCCATCTTCAACTTCCATAGCTCAATTTTTTTACCGTTGAACTTCTCTATATCGATTCTAGAAGAACTCACCATTCCTCTTTTTGCACTCAAATCACCACTGCAAAATCTCCCACTAAACCTAGGTTTATCATAGACCCAAGATAAACTTGATCTATCAAGATCGAGCCCAAACCCTTAACAACAAAGGCGTCCCTCTGAAGCCAAAAACAAGCTCTGATACCACATGTAATTTTTAAACCTATGAAGTAAAGAAATGCATATAGATTCTTAAGTAAAACAAAATTTAATCAATGGCTCATTCACATAGTACACAAAGATTTATACTAGATACCCTCAACCGAGAAAACCTTTCTTATATTCATTATATTGAATTTCATCATTAACTATACAATATATACAATGTTTTTAGGTATTCCGTAGATACCAAAACCCTAATCCCTAAAACTGGGATTATTTTTAGTAAACCGCTAAAAATAGCAAAAACTGCCCAAAAAAAAAAATTCAGGGAAGCACCCCGAACCCCGTCGGCCCCGGGCTACGCCCGGTGCTAAAAAATATGCATAACCAGGGGGGGTATCCATGCCCCCCTCTGGGACCCCCCTAGGAAAGCACCCAACACACACGACACAAACAAAGCACTACTACGAGGGGTTGTCAGACGCAGTTGTCGAATCTGATGCACCCCCACACACACATGCAAAGAATATAACACATACCCAACAGGTCGACAGGCTATCCCGACCAACCAGGAACCAACCATATAAGCACTAATCGTTTTGAATTTGTGGAGCCAGGTCCTATGGATTGATGTTATGGTAAGCCTGAAACCATGGGTATAATAAACCACATGAATGGAAAGAGTGGACTGTGGTTATATTACTAGGCCATATGTGACTGCGCCATGGGATGGGCTAGACCCCAACCCTTTTCTGCCCGAACCACACTATAATCACACTTTAAATAAATACATTGTGCCATAGTTAATAATAATCACCCACAGGTGGGATGGCTAGCCTAACCTCTGCCAAATCGTTAGCCCGAACCGAGTTTGTGGGTTCGAAACCCACAAACTCCAAATAATTTTTCAAATACCAACGAACCAATCCATGGGTGACACATGGAAGCCCATGTCTAGGCCACATGGCACCTCCTTATTCGCTTAAAATTTGATTCCACATGTCAAGTGTTGAATGATCACTTATCTGTTACATGTACCTTCCATTTGTCGTACAAACGTGCCACTTGTTACCACTGCAAGGGTGACACATGTCACTCCCAGATTGGTCCAACTATACTTACCATGTCATTAGTCCGTACGCCTAGTCAGCCTGCAACATCAGCGGTACAGACCATGGCACATCATCGCCAACTTTTCCTGCCACATCATCCATACATATGTACGACTTGTACAGTCAGCTACCACGTGGCACTGTACGGATTGTAAAATCATCATTTGGTTTTCCCTGTTTGGCTAAATGAATAGATTGCCATAAATTGAGCATACAAGGTCTGTTTGAGCCCGTTCAAGTTTCTTTTGGTTCGTATCGACGAGGCCTTCACACACATCCATTTTAAAGCCATTATGAGAACTTTGTTTTTTAGGCCTTTCTGAGCCCCATCAAGCTCCTAGATCCGATTCTGGATCAGATACATTATTGTAGCGGTGGATTATTTCACTAAATGAGTTGAGGATATGCCTACATTTGATAATACCAGAAAAATACAACGTTGTTCATATTCAATCATATCGTTACTAGATTTGGTGTCCCTCAAGCCATCGTCACTGAACATGGTAGTCATTTTTGCAATTTCATGATGTCTGAACTTACTGAGAAGTTGGGTCTTTGGCATGAAAACCTAACACCTTACTATCCATAGGAAAATGGCTCGGTTGAATAAATCAACAAATTTATCACTATTATGCTTCGACGGATAGTAGGAATTCACAAGTCAAGATGGAACACAATGCTCTTCTCGGAATAATGGGCCTACCGAACATCCATTAAATCTGCTACATGGTTCACACATTTTCAGTTAGTATATGGTATTGAATCTCTTATTTCGATTGAATTTGAAATCCCATATTTAAAACAAGTTGTCAAACTTCTCCCTAACACCTCAACCGAAGAGGAATGTCTCTTGTATTTGATGCAATTAGAAGATACTCACCATGATGTTGCCTTAGTCATAGAAAATTAGAAGAAATGTTTCAAAGCTCAATATGACAAGCATGTCAAACCGCATGTTTTTTTCTGAGGGTGATTTAGTTCTCCTTTACGAACAAGATCGTGACTTATTAGGGGCCGGTAAATTTGAGCCCATGTGGCATGGCCTGTATATCGTTAAACGAGTGTTGGAGAAAGGGGCTTATGAGTTTTTATATTATGATGGAATTCCTTTGAGTGAACCCAGAAATGGGATTTACTTGAAGAAGCACTATGCTTAAACTATTTTTGCATGAGTGATTTGTATTTTTAGTGTATCATTCTCTAGTGTGTTTTTTTTTTTTTCCGCCTTTAGGCTGCTTATCTTGCATTGTGCTTGGTTTCCATATGTCAGTGTCTCTGCTACCCTATGTCAGCTTTGTTGATGGTGCTAGTCGCAGTAATCAAAATCTGGCATATTCTACATGGGAAATATATGTACCTATAGATGAGTTGATCAGTCTACACGGTGTTTCCCTTGGTCCTGCAACTAATAATATTGTGGAATACAGTGCAGTTATCATGTTGTTAACTGACACCATTTCATTTGGCATCTGTCATCTTGTTGTACAACTTGATTCACAGTTTAATCCGGATTTAGGAATGGAACGAACTGATTAATAGATTGAATACAATAAACACAGAGATATGAAGAATAACACAAACATCCAGTGAACAATATCTTATATTAAATAATGAAATATGTTGAAACTGTAAAACTGTAGGACTGAAACACTTGCTCGAATGGTGGTATCTATCTCTGAAAAGAGATATGGCTGCTATGTGCATCCATCTGAGAAGAATGGATTACAATGAGGCTCCATAGGCCTTTTTGATATTACTCATGAATTCCAAAACCCTAGACATCCAAAAATTTAACCCTAGAAGGTGAAACGCCAAAAGTCATGTGGGCCCTATGGGTAAGTTGGTGTAATTTGGTACCTCAACTTCCAAGGGTCATAACTTTTGCATACGACCTCTCTTTTAGGCACGTGATAGCCCGTTGGAAAGGTATTTAAGAGAAATACACATTCCGTCGTCAAACTCTAACTCTGTCTACAAATTGATTGTGGAGAACCAAAAAAACAGTGTTTAGGGACCCAAAACGGCCCTTGAAGTACAAGAAGATGTGTTGACATGAAAACATAAAACAAAATCCAGTTGGATTAGGAAAGCGACCACCTGTATCCACCTGGAGGGTGTGTGGGGATTTAGACAACCCCGGAAGGAAACAACTCACAATTACAATGTAGTACATAAGAACGTGTTGAAAAACAATGGACACGAGGATCTAGTTGGAATAGGTGGGTAGCCACCCATATCCACCTGGATCTATCCTCCACCCTTAGGAAGAAATGGTCTCCATTGCGTTGAGTTCCTTCATCAGGTGAGGAAACTTCTGTTGGATTAGGACTCGGGTGAGCCACTTTCCTAGGTGTAGGAGTTTTCCTACCTTGACAACCTGATAAAGCTAGATCTATTGCTAGCGCATTCCCTTGACCTATTTGTACACTATTTGATCAGTGGATGATTTTTCCATGTAGTCATGGTTGATATTTGTTGGTGTCAGTTGTTATACGATCTCATAGGTGTCCAATAATGGGGGAAAATATGGCTGAAGGAGGTCCACATTGAATACTGGATGCAGACCAAGGAAGGGTGGAGTGTTGAGCTCAAAAGAATTTCTACCCACACCCTTGGTGATAGTGTAAGGTCCATAACGAAGTGGACGAAGCTTCTTATGGGGCCTGATGAGATGCTCCTTATGCAAATGTAACCATACTTTTTTTCAACCTGAAAATAGTGTGGTACCCTCTGTTGGCAGATGTGCTGAATCCACTCAATGAATCTGGTGGTTTTGTCGATTGCAAACTAATTCGGGGAAGATTTTTTCTGTGCAATGGCAAGAGGAAGTGCAACATCAATGGGTCCCAAGGGTTGGAATCCCAGACCCACTTGAAATGGGCTATGGAACTATGGAGAGCTCTATTGTAAATTTATTGGAAATATGGGAGACTCTCGTCCCATGTACGTGGATGCTTAGAATTGTACATGTGCATGATGTGCACAATCATCCAATTGATGACCTCTATTTGGCCATTAGTTTGGGGGTGGAAAGTAGTGGATTTTCTGAGCTTGGTGTCCAAAAGAGACCAGAGACTCGATCAAAAGGTTTTGAGGAACCTATTGTCTCGGTCAAAGATGATGGTCTGTGGTATCCTAAAGTGGACCCACACTCATTCGAAGAAGAGATTAGTAGTATCTGTCGTTGTGACATTCTTCTTACAGGTTGTGAGGATGGCCATTTTCGAAAACCGATCAACGACCACAAACACGCAGTCATTTCCTTGCTTGGTGGATGACAAGCCAGACATGTAATCCATTGAGATGGATTCTCAAGGCTTCTCAAGAATAGGAAGAGAGGTTTATAAGCCTTTATTCTTGATGGTTGGCTTGTAAATGGCACAGGAATTGCAAGATCTGATATACTTGCTGACGTCCTATCGAATTTTTGGCCAATAAAAATGTTTCTAAAGAATGACCACAGTTTTACCCATGCCAAAATGTCCTTCCACCCGACTGTAGTGAGCTTCCCAAATCATCTTTGCACGCTCGCTTATAGGAACATAGAGATGGCCCATGTGGCATAAGAGTCTATCCTGAATGTGAAAATTGGTGACAGGTGCGCCTGTACCCAAGAGCTGATAGGTGGTGGAAAAGTATGGATCTTGATGATAAAGTTGGGGTCACTCAGATGCTTCATGTCCACATGAATGGAGCATAGTGGTGAGAGCATCCACAAGAGGCCGATTGAGGAAATTAGTGAGACAATTGGAGATGCATGTATTATACTTGATGTTGAGATGGAACTGCTGCAGGTAAGTGGACCACTTCTGATGGCGGTCGTTCTACAATTTCCCCTGTGTCTGTATGAACTGTAGAGGCTTGTGATTCATGTGTATGATTGTCTCTTTCCCCAGAATGTAATGTTTCCATTGACGACATGCTTGTACAATGGAGTAATTTTCCTTATCATAGGTGGGGTATTTCCAGACAATATCAGAGAGTGTATCACTATGGTATGCCACTGAATGCCTGTGTTGAGTGAGAACTGCACCCACAACATAGTCAGATGCATCATTCTCAATATTGAATGGTTGTTGCAAATTGGGAAAGGAGAGTACTGGAGCTGAGTACAAGCTATAATTAAAATCATCTAATTTTCGTTGTTGCTTCTTCCCCCACATGAAATTTTCTCTACCAACGCCCTTGGTCACCTGGCTGAGGGCCCATCCAATATGGGATAATCCCAACACGAATCGTCGACAGAAGTTGGCTAGTCCCAAAAATATCTGAAGCTCGGTCAGTGTGGTCAGGATTGGCTAGTCACGGATGACTTAGATCTTAGCTAGATCAACATGTACCCCATTCTAATCAATAATGTAGACCAAGTATTGGGACCTGTTCATGCCAAAAGAGCATTTTTCCAAGTTGGAATAAAGCTTGTGTTGTTGCAGAGTGATCAAAACCTGTTGAATATGCCTCATGTGGTCCTCCCACATTTTGCTGAAGATGAGGATGTCATCCAAATATAATTCCACAAAGGAGTTGGTGAAGGTTCTCAATACATCATCCATCAACCTCATGAAAGTGGCTGGTGCATTTGTTAAGCCAAATCGAATGACTAGCCATTCGTAGAGATCTTCTTTAGACTTGAAGGTTGTCTTCCATACATTAGTTGGTTCGATGGGAACATGGTGGTAGACATACTTTAGGTCAATTTTTGTTGAATAACTTTTCCCCCTTGAGTTTCTCAAGAAGTTCATCAATCCTTGGAATGAGGTAGCGGTTCTTGATTGTGATTTTGTTTAAGGCTCTATAATCAATGTAGAGTCACTAAGTCTCATTCTTCTTTTGCACCGGTACAATCAGGCTTCCACAAGGGGAGGATTTGGGCCTGATGTGCCCCTTTTGAAGAATTTCTTGGATCTGATGCCTGATTTTGTGATTCTCCATCAACAAGCACCAATAGACTAGTCCATTAGGTAGAGGCACGTTGGGGGTCAGATCAATTGGATGCTTGAATTGGCAGTGTGTTGATACCCCTATAGGTGAGGCGAAGATGTCTCTTTATTCTTCCACGATCCCATCCGCTTGCTTCTGCTGAGAACAAAGGCACTGTGTAGAGGCCACGGATGTGGTGGTGACCTTCTTCTTACTATGAGAATGGATCACAAAGAAGACAAGATTTCCATTATGTGAAATGACCTTACTGCATTGCTTAGCAGAGATTAAAGAAATAGCAGTAGGCGGCACTACCTATGGGATCCTATACAATTTTCTACCCAAAGTAATAATAACACTGTGGGGTATAGACTCATACATAGCATGATGCTTCCATAAATATGGTTGTCCTAAAAGAACATCAAAAAATTCAAGTGGAGAAATATCACACAGTTACCTCACCTTTTAAAGGCTTGATGTCGTAGGGAAGATGACAATGTTGTCTGACATAGAGATCTCTTCCTTCGCGATGGTGTAGGGCTTCAGGTGCGGTGTCATTGGTAGGTCAAGCTGCTTGATGACCTCTGTCAAAATCAGTTTCTTATGACTACTGTTGTCGACAATGAAATGAATTAGAGCCCCCCTTGACTCACATATGCAAGTAAAAGAGGCATTCTCCTTCCTCTGGTTTCTCTGGTTTGCTTGGTCGGAATTTGGTGGTAGCGACAGTGGAAATGGGTTCAACATCGATAATTTGCTTCCCTCCTTTAGGATTTGAATCATAATCAAAATCAGCCTCTGATTCGAAATCCTTTAGCTCAACCATGAGGGACTGCTTTGAGTAACATTCTTCGGTGTTGTGCCAAGGAATTTTATGGTACTCACACCATTTTCTCGTGTCCTTCTTTGTCTTCTCATTTCCCTTCTTGTGTTGCATATTGGAATGGTTATCCTGAGTGCGTCCATCTTGACTTGGTCCCTTGATGTGTGGTTTGGGGCTACCTTTTTCCTGCTTCGGCTATGAGCGGTTTGCAAATCCAAACTCTTGTCGTTTCTTCTTAAATTTATACTCAATCTCGACAACATATCTATAAGTCATGCCCAATGAGCCAATGCCCAGGAAATCCATTTCTTTTTGAATGTATCTATGAAAACGGTTGTGGTATTTGAGCACCAGATGATGCTCAGAGTCTTTGATACCCAATTTGGTGCATAGGGTATGGAAAATATTGGTGAAATATGGTATTGTCTGGTCCCTTTCTTGACGTAGGGTGGTCCATTTGCTGTACTGGTCCTTGTAGCTTTCAACAGGGTAGTATTTTTATTTAATGGCGTCTTGGAAGGAATACCATGTAGGTTCCACCACAAACATTGTATATTCCTCCACAACCCTTTTCTTAGAGTAAGTATCCCACCAATATTTAACATGGGGAACGACCTTGAGGAGTGAAAAAGTGATATTTTCCCTATCGAAAAAATTGTGGACCGAAAAATATCCTTCAAGCAGATTCAACCATTTGTCTACAACATCAAAATGGAATATAAAAATTTACCTATACCTTGAAGGGGATTGCATAGCCACTTGATGAATATTCTTCTCCTGTGAGCAGTCGTCGAAGGATCTGCACGGAGTTTTCCATCATTTCATTACTTTGTCATGCAAGGGCTTCCTCGAGCAACATTTTAATAGGATCTCCTACTCCATCATATTTATTTTCGTCCCCCATGGTGTTTTGTCATTTTCAACATGACCGATCTTGTAATGGATCGATTGGTTCGAGTCCCAACTTCTTGTACCCAGATCGTGTCAGGGACATGCATGAAGAAAAATAAATGAAGAGAAAACTGCTCTGTTACCACTAATTCAAATTTAGGAACGGAACGAAATGATTAACAAACTGAATACAATAAACAAAGAGATATGAAGAATAACACAAACATCCATTGAACAATATCTTCTATTAAATAATGAAATAGGTTGAAACTGTAAAACTGTAGGACTGAAACACTTGCTCAAATGGTGGTAGCTATCTCTGAGAAGAGATGTGGCTTCTACGCACATCCGTTTGAGCAGATTGGATTGCAATGAGTCTCTAGAGGGATTTTTGATATTACTCATGAATTCCAAAACCCTAGACATCCAAAAACCTAACCCTAGAAGGTGAAACGCCAAAAGTCATGTGGGCCCTATGGGTAAGTTGGTGTAATTTGGTACCTCAACTTCCAAGGGTCGTAACTTTTGCATACGACCTCTCTTTTAGGTGTGTGATAACCCGTTGGAAAGGTATTTCAGAGAGATACACATTCTGTCATCAAAATTTGACTTTGTCTATAGTTTTATTGTGGTTTGCCAAAAAAAAAACATTTAGGGCCCCAAAACGACCCTGGAAGTACAACAAGATGTGCTGACATGAAAACATACAACATAAGCCATTTGGATTAGGCGAGCGGCCAACCGTGTCCACCTAGAGGATGTGTCGGGATTCAGACATCCATAGAAGCATAGAACTCACAATTACAAAGCAGTACAGAAGAACGTGTTGAACAAAAACGGACATAAGGAGCCAGTTGGAATAGGTGGGTGGCCACCAATATTCACCTGGATCACAATTAGTAGTGCTACAATTGAGTAATGTTTATTCCATCTGAAGTCCTACATTGTTACGAGTATACTTAAGAATTTGCCTCTTGGAAAGACATTTTGATTATATTGAGTATCAACATATTCCTAGATGTCTAAACACATTTACAGATGCATTGGCTAATTATGTTTTAGACAGACATTTGCACCATTTATAAATCCAAACACACATTTAAAAATACAAGTAAGATGGTAGGAAATTTATATTAATATGTCAAAAGTTACAAAAAGTGTTTTTCCGAAGACCAAAATGTTAAAATAGTGAAGCTCGTGGCTTTATATACATAAGAATCAAGGATGTTGCTCGTTGTAACAAACAACTGCCCGTGCCACTCTACAAAAGAGTCGACCAATAGATTTTGATATGCCAATTGTATGGCGATGTTCATGGTTAATGTTAGCACTGAGAGTCACCCTCTGACTACAAGAGGATAAGCCTAGTACCCATAAAAATAAAGTAAAAGGATTAAAATGGTTTGAGAAGGTGGATCAGTGAGACCGCAGAGAGAGGAAAAGATAACAGAAGTAACTGAAAATCCGTTCGAGACCATTGGGCTATGGAGTCATAAGTATCGTGGATAAGGAAGACATTTAAACCACCTATCAGAAAAAAGGATTAATGTGGTGATGAGGAGAAGAAGACAAAAAATGTCTGGTGAACCATGAAATATGGGCATGATAGCAACAGATCCTCCATCGCCTCAGGGATCCATAAATAAGATAGATTACATCCAGACAATGAGAAAAACTGAGAAAATTTGACGAACCATGAAATATGGGCATGATAGAAACAAAACCTCCATCACCTCAAGGATCCATAAATCAAAGAGATTACATTTAGACGAGAAGGAAAACAAATAAAATCTGACGAAACATGAAAGATGGGCATGATAGCAACAAAAACTCCATTGCCTCAGGAATCCATAAATCAGAGAGATTACATTAAACAAGAAGGAAAACAAAGAAAATATAACAAACCATGAAAGATGGGAAAGACAGAAACAAAACCTACATCACCTTACGCACCCATAAATAAGACAAAATAAATTTAAACAAAAAGGAAAAAAAAAATAACCTGTAAAACAAAAAGACGGTCTAAAAAAAATGATTCAAAATAATTTTCAAAAAAAAAAATTTACAAACCAATCCCCCAAGCATAAAAAAAAAAAAATTACCCGGTTCTCCACTCTATGAAAAAAACAACCCCCCCCCCCCCCCAAGTCAAAATAAAGACTGATCTATTTATAATCAGCTCAGTCCACAACTGTCAGGAGTGTGACCTGGGTATCTCATTCAATGCTTTCGTCTACACATTCTTATATTAGACTGTGCATGTATTCCTTTGTCAGTTGCAAACTTGGATCAACATGGGTCTTTATTCCCTCTGTGGTACCGCAGGATGACAGTCTAGTCCTCTCAGCCATGGCTTCTATTCCTTCAATTTATGGACCGAGCTGAGGTTTCAGCTACCAACCCTTTTCCATTAACTGAATCCTCCTCGGGATTGGGGTGAGGCTCAATGCCTAGAGGATCACCATGCATTGCTGTTGGATTAGACATTATATCAGAACATGATTGTGGGGACGTCAAAGGCGGTTTGGATTTGTTAGGCGGAAATATTGTCGTTAATTTTGTTGTAGTATTTTCCCAACCATTTAATTTGTCAATCCAAGGTTCGTAGGCTTACGAAGCACACACACTGTATATGCAGGACTGAAGTAGAAGTAATCTAATCTAAATTGTTGAAATGAAACAAATCTAGGAAAGCAGGAAACATTAATCTAGGAAAGCAGGGAATTGCATAAAGGAAAAGAAATACAACATATGAAGAGTTAACGACAAATAACATATGTGAGCTCACACAATAAAGCTATCTTGAATTACATAACAGTAATCAAATGACAATCATGAAAGCATAACATTGAAAGAATATGAATCAAAGCTAAGAATCCCTTTCTCTTTCGAATCTTAATGACTACTCTAATTCTAATTACATCCTAATTGAATTCTCATGAAGAGAGAGAACTCTCTTTTATACATGAGAGCCTTGAAGATAAGATAACCATCTCATTATTACAGATCCACTATTCTCTTAACCTATTTTCCATTATTACAAAATATAATCCCTTTAAATCCTCACACATATCTCTCATATATCTTAGATAATATATTCCAACCAAATCTCTATGATCTTCTCCTTTGGAATGGTCTTGAATTATCTTCTCAAATATTGAAATTGTGGAGGAAGTATTCAATAAGTCCTTTGAATTAATCCTTCACATATTCCTACACATTACAAAGATCACACATATTTGAGATATATATGAAAACATGTTGATTTTCTAACATTTAATCACAAATTCCTTTTAAATACTAAAATGAATAAAGTGGATAACAATAAGGTGAAACCCAAGTATATTTATGGAAATGATATCATGAAAGGTTAATGGGGTGATGAAATGTGAAGAAGAATGACGAGAAAGGTGGATGAGAATAGGAAATTTATGAGCCCCAACAGGATTCACACCACTTTTGAGCCTGCAATTCACCACCTTCAGCCACATAGCTATTTTACTATACCACGATTTCAATTGCATGACCGCTCAATAATTTTATCGTTCGAGCATGTTGTGTACCCGCAATGAAACATGGCCATTAATCTGGTCATGATCTATGATCTAGGAACTTCTACTGAATTTAGTGCCACCGCTAAAGTTTATCCTCCTGCCAATTTTAGGATCATTCTAACCATGCTGGGAGATGGCGCTAATTTTTGTGTTGAACAAGAAAACTTCTTGGAGGATGATATGACATAGTGGCCTTAAGTCACTATGATGACATGTCATGAAAAGAGAGGCAACATGTGTCACTTGGAAACAAGCGGATGATATTCCCAAAGGTGCCTGGACCAAGTGCCACATGTCATCGCCAGATGGATGCCATGTGTCATGACTGATGAGAGTGACACATATTTGAACTGATGAATGCCACGTACTTTGGAACTTCATAACTTGGGGGTGGTATTCATGTAGAGATGGAGCTCTGAAGTGAACGATGACCATTGATATGAGGACACATGACAGGGATCCGTTAACTTCGAGAGAAAACACTCTAGATGAAAACAGGAGCGAGGAAGCTGAAACTCCGGAAGCCCGGAGTCCCGAAGCAAACTACCACTGTTAGATTTGTATGGAAACATGACAACGATCCGTGGTCTTCGAGAGGAAACACTCTGGATGAAAGTGAGAAGGGAGGATATAAAACTCCAGAAGTTTGGATTCTCGAAGTAAATGTTGATCGTCCGATATTGAGGAACACGTGGTGCTTGATCTACAACTTTGGGAAAAATAAATTTGGAGGAAAATGGGAGTGGAGAATCCGAAACTCCTGAAGACCGAACTCCTGAAGTAAATCATGATCGTTCAATCAGAAAGGAGAAGTGGTGCTTTATTTTTTATTTTGGGCCAAATCATTTTAGAGGAAAATGGGAGTGGGGAAGCCGAAACTCCCAAAGCCGAAACTCCCAAAGTAAATCATGATCGTTCGATATGAAAGGAGGTGTGGCACTTGATCTGTGAATTTAGGAAAAATCACTTTGGAGGAAAATGGGAGTGGAGAAGCCGAAACTATCGAATCTCGAACTCCCGAAGTGAATCATGACCATCAGATTTGGAAGGAAGCATGGCACTTGATCTGTGACTTTAGGTCTTTCACCTAGTCTTTAAACCTTGTGCAACTTTGACATGTCGAATACACGCGAGTCATTTATCTGAACTACCCCTAGGATCTTCGTCATTCAAAATTGAACCCGAACATTTCTTGTATTTCATCCCAAAAATAGACTGCTCTGAATGTTGTGCTTATGCTTATGGATATTTCTGCGCAAACCACAGAATTGGTTGTCCTGCAACCTTTTGACAACTATATGTGATAACAGTTAATCCCTCTAGGTTATGTTTGATCTCCTCGAGATCCTCAACAGCCACTCATCGACCCACCACGACGCTTATCTCTCCTCATATTTGAATAGGAGATGATCTTGGAGGATGATAGGGCACCACTTCTACATTGTTGAGAGAACTTGATCAGTCTTGGATAAATGACAAAAACATTTTATAATGAAAATATGAAAAACAACATATAATGAAAAAATTCTTCTTACCTATGTCTCCCCACTGAGATTCCTTAGGTAATTCAAATTTGGGCTCCCCACGGAATTCGGTCTCAGCATAAGCATAGTCCTCAACCATAATTAGCTTATCTCTCAGCCACTGGAAGAAATCTTCATCATATTTGACGATTGGCACGCCACCATGTCGAGCCATCAAAACCACTCATCTTTTCATCTGAGGATCTTTTGGAGCGAGTATTCCCCACTCCACCTGTAGGCATAATACGGGGACCCTTTCCAAGAAGAAGGATACCAATATGGATCCATAGCCAAAAATTTTCAACTGAATTTTCTTCATGTTCTTCAAAAGACACTCACACCAATTGAATACCCAGGGCTCCATACACTCTATAGAATATTTAAAGTAACTTTGTAAATCCATGTGTGGAGTCACACTCCATGCCATCCAAGTGATAGTGTAGAGGATAGTTATCAATGGTAAATCTCGAACATCCCTAATGGAAACCTTTCCACTATGATTTTCTGCACCTAGAACATAGTGATGTGCAAAGTAATAGTCAATGGATTCTCCACCACCCCTGCTTCCCTATAGTGATACCCGAGAGTCTCAACGAGACAAACCCATAAAAAATTAAATGTCATCTATCTCTAAGGTAATTGTATGCACACCCATGTGAAAGGCTTGTTCATTGACATCTCACAACTGGACTAGGTGCTCCAATAGATTCAGTTGGGCTCTCATGTTCTGAACTTTGAAAAATTTGAGCAAACCACACTCCCGGAGTGCCATGATTGTGCCCGGGTCATTCCCGACAAAGTAGTATTCTTACTCGTGCCCACATTTCCTCCAATCGAGCATAATGACTGAGGAAAACCTGCCAAACAACATCAAAGTATGATTAGATTCATCAAAATCCAAAAGTTGGACGTTTTCCTAACTCATTTTCTTTTTTCAAAATTTGAGTTGTGGTCGTCGCAGGGGCTCTCTTTTACACAGAGAGACATCATCGCACCTTGGTTTTGTATCCCTTGCAACAATTTGGGATCGTCGTAGTTCACGATATCATTAGCCTGCGACGATCTCAAAGTGAAATGACTCCTAAAAAATCGACCATAACTAAAAACTAAACCATTAAAAATGAAAATTTAAACCATGAAAAGAGAAAGGAGAAGGATAATACCTTTTTGACGAAAGCGGTTAGAGAAATGGTCCACCAGGCGCTCCGTAATCATCGCTTGAAATTTGGAAGAAAATGAGGGTTTTTGGTACTATTTGGATGAAATTTCAAAATGAAATGGTAAATGAATCAATTTGACCTATTTTATTCACTTTTTACCATTTTAATTGCAAATTAAATTAATTTTTGAATAATTTTACCTATTCCCTAAGTCTAATGAACTTTGAAAAGTGTATTTATTATAGATTGAAATATCTAAGGAACGGAGGTTTGACATGGATCCTCCATTTTTGGTCATTTTTGTGTGTTTTTCTTATGTACATATACTTTTAGGGTTCTTTACGAAAAAATATGAGCATGGTCTTAATTATTTCTCACACTCATGAAACCATGAGAATGCAATCGAGTAACCTTTTATCGCTTTTTATAACATGCATTGGTAATACAAAAAACTAACCCTATGGAGTATCCTTTAAATATCTTTTCAATCTCCCTAAATACAAAAATATAGTCGAGCGACCTTGTTCTTTTCATGCTCATAAAAGTATTTGAAGAAAACGTCTGATGAGTGGTAGATTATGTCTTCTTCGGTCTCGTGAGGCTAACTTACGAAAAAGGACATTGTGGAGTTTTCTTTAATTTTTTTTTCAGACTCTCTAAACATAAAAAACCCTTGAGTTTTCTTTCTTTGGACTCGTAAAACAAGGATCGAAAGGCCCATATAATACCGAATCACTCCTTCTTAGAGTTTGTTAAAAATACTATGAGGGACTCATCTGAAGGATGAGATTACATTACAAGAATATGTTATCCTCCTCAAGATTGCGTAAAAATAAAGAGGTACTTTCCAGAAATGGTGGGGGGGGAATTGGAAAAGAAATGTATATCTGTATCTATGTTAGTGGTAGTAAGTCGCTCTTGAACATGACACCCCCCTTCATCTTTGTATCCAGGTTGGGAGATCCATTTGTCTCTCATTTGACCATCCACAAGTCCATATGTTGGGTCCTTCTTGAGTCAATACTGCCAAGAGAGTTGTCGTGTCGTTCATATGTTCAATAGAAGTCCAACCTAAACAAGCCTTCTATCAAGTCGGCCATCTATAGTTCTAAATTTTATACCATGTCGGCCTTCCCCAAGTCAGTTCTGAATCACTTCATACTCCGATCTACTTTAAATCTGTTACATATTCCATGTCATTGATGGGGGATACATCAAGGCCCTCCTATGATGAGTCTTTTAATGTCAACTTCAACTCATTATCCGGAAACAAGACTTATAAATCATTTAGTACCTTGGAACCTGCATGCCTCAATGCTAGGTTCACATCATTGGCCTCTGATTAGAAGATTCCATCGAGTGTTCAACTTCAACTCATTCATTCAATTTGTTGGATTGTACTTGAGTACCTTGGGAGTCATTGACATCAATGGTGATTTCCCTTGCACTTGTTAACGATTTTCATTAATGATCGACAATCAAGTGGTTTCTACCATGTTCGACTTTGACTCCTATAATCACATGGCTAGATTCGTACTTATGCACAATAGAAATGAAGACCCTGGATCTCACCATATCGGTCCAGGTTGCAATGGAATATTCATGAGTCTACACTGACACATAGATCCATTGTGTATGTCTCGTGGCTATGTCCTAATTTGAATTCTTAAAGAGCATAGATCCATAGTGTATTTCTTGTGGCTATGTTGAATTATGATGACATGGATCCAAAGTGTATTTTTAGTGGCCATGAATCACTTGAAACTGATGAATAGAGTCACTTGTAGTCTGAGTATGGGAATGCCTACCTCGTAAGATGGTATATTATTATGCAAATGCTTGATTGTTTGTAGGTTCCTGACCGATGCGCTCCTTGTTTTCGACACACACATTATACAAAGTATTTCAGCTGTCACAAGTTCCAAATTCATAGTTTGGGGGGGATTATGTTGCACATTATTTTGGTCACCCCAGTGATCAAATGACAATATGTGCATGACTCACTTCCATGTTCCCTGAAAACACTAAAAAAGACTTTTTCCATGAGAAAAGTGGATTATCTTTTCTTCCTTAAAAACTATGTCAAAGGAGATTATCACACCCTGCTATATGCTTGGGGTGTGACGATGTTTGATCGTCGCATGTTGCACCAAAACTAGCCTGTGGCATCGTCATAGGATTCCTATGCATAGGGTGCGATGATGCTTAAACAAGAGGAAAAGTGAAATTCATAATGTTCTAGAAGGGAATCTTCTAGAAGATGAGGTGGTCTCCGATCGATCAATTTGGATCTTACTCGCTTCTCTAATTTAGCGGCATCATCCTTATATCCTCATCCATCCCTCTTTCACCCTATATAAATATGGATCTCTTATGTAAAATGTTGGGGATTTCTTATGCGTGAAGAACTCTGCTATAGATTATACTTGAGACAACTTTGCTTTAGCTCTCTAAGTCGGACTGTGGATCTTCTTCATCAAAGGTATTGGAGCAAAGGTGTGTGTGTTGAAGAAAAGAGCCATTGGAAGGGACCTTGCAACATCAAGGCATGGTTTGTACTCTCCACTTTCACTTAATATAATGCATCAATATATTTTTTCTCTATAAAGGTGTCTTTAATTTTATTGTATAACTCCTTGATCTTATACATAGAATTAATTGGAATATATATATCATTCTTCTCTCTCTTTTCTAGATTCTTCTTCTTAAACAGATTCACCATCTCACAAATCCAAATATGGAGTGACAAGAATGACACTAGAGAGGATCAAACATCATTTAAAAGGTATGTCATTTGTCCCTCTTTAAACTAGTTTACGTGACAATGAAATCTAAGGTGAAGTTTGTATTCTGCCTTGTTTTGTTCTAGCTTCTTTTTGAAGTTATGGAGATTAGTTTGTGTCCGCACTTAACGATTTCTCCGATAACACCTATTCCCTTGAATGAATGGGTGTCCAACCCTACTTCAATGAATAAAAAACAAGGAACCATTTGCGTATGTATGGATTTTCGAGACCTGAACAAGGATTTTCCTAAAGATAACTTCTCGACTCCTTTCATTGACCAAATTCTTGATGAGTGTGCAGGAAATGAAATATTTTATTTTATGGATGGATTTTCAGGGTATAATCAAATTCAAATCAAACCCAAGGATCAACATAAGATGACACAAGCAAGATGTTGTGGATTATCTCACATGGACATTTCAAAACTGTGGTGATAATAATAAGACTGAGTCGATGACATTAGTGAGATGAGTAGTAGTGATAATGTTGATGAACTAATGACATCGTCCTTTGAAGAATCTATGAGTTAAGATGATGAATCAATGGCTGAAGAAGAGCAACCAGGTATGCCTCAAAATCATATCATTGGACAACATGGGGACTTGGACTTAGAAGCTGAACCATGCACACCTTCATCTCAAATTTTAAGCTCTGTTAAAGGTTTTCATGATCGTCCTTTGGCTCCACATTTTGATAAGAGAAAAAGATACAAAATTCCTAATTAGAGGTTTGTCAGAACATAAATCGAATCTGACATTTTCCTTGGATATCTTTCCAAAACCCACGAGTTCTTCACCTTCAAGCTCTAGGAAACAATGCGGATATATAATCTCAATGGAGACCTTATTCGCAATTTGGATGATCACTGTGTGAGCATGAGACAGTATTCCATTGAAATCACCTAAATATTTGATTGTCTTAGCTATGTTACCTCTGACGAAGAGATCATAGTATCTTACTGTGAATCTGGTATGGGTTCCTCCATTAATGTGGGCAATCTACGGACATGAAAGTGCCTGGGGAAGATTGCTAATAAGAAATTGGACTATGAAATTATCACCTTTCTCACATATGATGATTGCAGATATGAAGAAGGTAAAGTCTTAGAAACCGTCTGATCAAACGATCGACGGTGGTGATTAACTTTCCAATTGGGATTTATCTCACATTGGAAGTGTGGAAAAGTGTAAGTGGGTTTATATTGACAACCCTCACTATGCCTATTCGACGCGTAGTGTGTGTTAGGATATTTATACACTTAGGAGTTAGTTAATATCTACTTGGTCTAATGTGTCATTAGGTAAAAGTGTGTTTCTTAGTGTTTTTCTTTAGTATGCATTTGTAGTTAGGAAATGCGATGGTCACGATATGTTCCCAACATAGAGTGATCCGACGGTTCATACTCTCCTCGATCTTAACAGCCATTAATCTGTGGCTTAACACCCAATTGGTACATGATCTTAAAGAGCATGGAGAGTCATTTTTCGATGATCGATTGTGAGAAACTCTCTTGTAAAATCTCTCTGTAATCTTTTTTTTTGCATTAATAAACTGCTCCAAGTGGTCGTGTTGGTTGGGGTCGTGGATGTTTCTCTGTAGGGGTTTTACCACGTGAAAACATCGGTGTGTTGATATTTGATATCATTATGTGAGTGGTTACTGAAGGTGTTAGTCCTCTGTTTGAATACCTGTGTTGTCGAACATGGTATCAGAGCCCGTTTGAAGACATGCTCTTGTTGTATATCGAGATCGTGAAGCCGAGTTTCCTCATCTCAATTTTCTGTCATTTCCGTACATTTTTGGGCCAAGAGAATTATTCCATTGCGTCCTGAGCACTCGTTTAAGTCAGGAACACATTCTGTTTCACTCAAAAAGGTTTCTGGTTTTCCAAGAAATGACCATTACAGTCAGATCCGGAGGTATAAAGCCTGAATATGCATTTTTTAAATTTTTGCAAAGTATTATTTTGGTTTGATATTATTTATTTTCAAGTTTCTAATCTTTTAGATTTGTGTATTCTCTTTTCCCTATGCCCTGTGCAATTTCGGCAAATCAAAAACATATAGGAAAAAGTGCATCTTCCGGGTAAGCTAACCGAGATCTAATCCTTGTTGTAATCGAGAAGCAAATTTTTTTTCTTGTGTGAAAATAGATTTTTTTTAGCATGTTCTCCAAGACCGTCAACAAAAACAAAAACACTCTTGCGAAACAATACAATATGTTTTTCTAGACCATTTGGTTAAAATTTGTCTTATTAAGTAAGAGGTCTTGAGTTCAAGTCTCTCTTTTGTATAAAAGTGAATCACTATACGTAGCTTTAATATTTTATTTTAGAGTTATTTATTTTTCATGAAGTAACTTCATTGTAAAAGTGATCCCCACTTATCTTTATAAAAGTGGGTCACTTCATAAAGCAACTTACACCACCATGTGGTCCTTTGGTTATCGTTTATGCATTTTTTGAAAAGGGCATAACTCTCACATCCGAAGTCCATTTTAAGTGTCGTTTTTTTTAAACTGCATACATTTTCAAGAGATTTCCATTCATATCATCAGTTTTAGTTTTTAAATCCATATTTAATGCATATTTAATATGGCTTCTACAAGTAATCTCTTACTTACCAGCACCAACTACTTCCAATGGAAATCCCATATGGAGGATTTATTAAGAAGTAAAGGCTTGTACCAGATTACCTTGGGAAAGGAAACAACACCCACTGATGATGATAAGAAATCCAAATGGGATAGTAGGAATGATGAAGAACATGGATTAATCAAAATGTCCATCTCTCCTGATTTAAGGTTCCACCTTCAATCAATTTATAAACCCTAAGAATATTGGGAAACAATTGAATCTGTGTTTGGTAAAAACAATATTATTCGAGCACAAAAATTAGAAAATCAAGTATTAAATTTAAGTCCAAGTGATTTTTCTTACATTGAAGACTATCTATCTAGGTTTAAAACACTCAAAAATTTATGTGAATAATGTAAGATAAAGATAGACGAAGATTGTTGCATCTATCTTATTATTTCTAAGCTAGGTAGTGCATATTCTGTGTTTGTATCTACCTTTTATGCCATGCAAGAGGCTCTAGGGTCAGCTTATCAAAAGCCCAGTCTTGAGAACTTTCGTGATGCTTTGATTAGAGAGCAAGATAAGCTAGTAAAACTTGGAGTGATCAACACTATAGGTACCTCCAACAAATCCTTAGATGTCCATCAGAAAGATAAACCCAAGAATCCCAAGAAGAAACATCCTCACCACAACAACAAGAAATATAAGGGTCCCAAACCCACTCAAAAAACTTTCGCTTCTAATGGAGACAAAGGAGAAAAATATAAAAATAAGAAGACCGATAGACATTGCAAATTTTGTGATAAAGATGGTCATGATGAGTCCAAATGTTTCAAGAATATGGAAAATTTATAAGCAACGATGAAGAATCATAACATCAATATTGATTCTACTACTTCTTCTTCTTCTCATGGACATGCACTTTCAACTTCTGGTTTCTCCTTCAATACAACTTCTACTTCTACTTCTGATGAGTGGCTTATTGATTTTGGAGCATATTATCATATGGAAAATGATAGAGACATATTTTATACTCTAAATGAATGTAACACCAAGAAAATATTTGTTGGTGATGATAGATCTCTTAGAGTTGAAGGATCTAGAACAGTTCAAGTAGAAAATGGTCATTTCAATGATGTATTATGTGATCCAAGTCTTTCTTGTAACCTTATATCAGTATATCAAATCACTCATTCAGGTGAAGGTAAAACCATAGGTTTTTCACCTCACCAAGTTGTAATCAAGGATCTAAAATATCCTAAGCATGTTCTTGCAACTGGAATTGTTGATGATATTACCAGGTTGTACAATTTTGACAACTTTGGGCCATCATATTTTTCATCATTTTTTGTTGCTCATAGCGATGACTTGAGAAAAATTTGGTATGAGTGGTTTGGTGATATAAACTATCGCTCATTGCAACAACTATGTAATCAATAGATGGCGACTGATCTTCCTCTTGTTTCATGTAGAGATGGTGTTTGTGCTGGTTGTGATCTCGGAAAACATCATTGGGGCAGTTTTGACAAACGTGCCTCTTGGAACACCTCAGGTCCTTTGCAGCTTGTTCACATTGATTTGCGTGGTCTACTTTCTTCTCCTTCTTTTTTTGGGTGAAATTATTTCTTAACTTTCATTGATGAATTTTCCAGACGTACTTGGGTTTTCTTCTTAAAACTTAAGAGAATTTTTTTTGACAAGTTTTTGGCCTACAAGGTCCTTGTAGACAAGCAATTTGGACATCAAATTCAAATATTAAGAACAGTGAATGGAGGCAAATATGTGAACAATAATTTTACAATTTACTGCACTACACAGGGAATCCAAATGCAACACATTGTTCCATATACACCACAACAAAATGGTGTTGCTGAGAGAAAGAGCCGCACATTAAAAGAAATGGCTAATTGTATGATACAATCTAAGGGATTAAGTCTAAAGTATTAGGCGGAAGCCATCAACTTTGCAAATTAGATAGTAAATCACACTCCCACAAAGCCTCTTAAAAATATAATGCTGGAAGAATCTTGGACTAAAATTAAACTAGATGTAACGCACTTCCATGTATTTGGTAGAATATCATGGGCTCACATTCCTGATGAGAAAAGTAAATCATTGTAGCCTAAAAGTGATAAGTGTATATTTGTTAGTTATTCTAAAGATGTCAAAAGTTATAGACTTCTTCAAACACATTGTAATGAAATTATTATTAGAAGAGATGTGTTGGCTACTTCTCTCCTATACCGTCTGAGTTTATTGACCCAGGATTCATGTGTGTTTGGGTTTCCAGCAAAGCATCTAAAACTATCAGCCTTTCTGGTAAACCAGACGACAACACATCACATAGAATGCATTGCGCAATATCACCTCAGATAGCTTTAATGGGTGGCTGTAAGAATCAGATGTTTACAACCTAGGATTGAGTGTGAGATAAGCAGGCTAAGTATTGAACCATTATTATGACTTGTAAATGAAACATACTATATTCACGATTTATGCAGTAACCCATAGGCTTACTCCTTCAGTATTGCAAAAACACTTAAACAAGAAATATAATAATTCATTCATTCAACATAATAATAATTTCTTCAGAAAACAAGAGATATGCAAACATTCATCGCACAACACTAATGTTACCATGGTTCACCCCCTCCTGGGGCTACGTCCATAAAGATTTATCTCTCAACTCTTTTATTATATTATGTTCGCATCTACAACGTTGTGTGCTTACAACTCTTCTCAGTCGAGTGAGATCTATATGAGGCGAACTAGATATACCCTCCCTCGTCCTCTCTAGCTCAATGACTTATACAACATAGGTATTACAGAGAAACATTACCTATCGCATCAACTCATGTGTAAGTACAATAGCATAACAATACTCCAAAGTGACCCCAACTGATTATATGTCGAACCGACTATGATACCTACGTATCTATATTTATACATTTCGGTCTATTTAGCCATTTACAATACCTTACCAAAACCCTAACCCTACCGTCGTTAGGTCTTCCTCCCATGCATGCGTGTTTTTATTCCTTCCAGTTGTTTCCTTCCTTGCATGCGTGCATGTTATTCTTCCTTCCAGTTGTCGCTTTGCTCGTGCATGTTTTCTTTCCCAAAAACGCCATGATTTTCCACTTTGGCCTCTAGCCTACCTCCAATAGGCCCACAATGCTGACATGTGGCTTGTCCTGAGCCAACTATCCTTCGTGCGCTTCTTCAATCTCTTTGGTGATCGCCTGGAATGTTTCCCTGAGCTCTATTTCTTGTGTTTGCGCCTACACAGTGTTCTCCTTGAGTGTGTCCACTATCTATACTGCAATTTCATCATTGATCAGTTCCACGCACTCTGCTTGGGTCTGTGCTATCTGTGCCTTGGCTTCCTATGCTTGTGCTAGGACTTCTGCTACCCACTCTTGCAATGGTTCCATTTGAACCTAACACTCCTGTTTCTGTGTTTGCGCGGTAGTTAGCTCTACCTACAATTTCTTCCTTTCCTACGTTCCCTTGACACATTTTGTAACTGGGATTGTCTTCTGCCTCTTCTTGAGTTCTTAGATCACTCCATTGATCCTTTCCTCTTCCTTATCCCACTTTTGGATCTGTTGATCCTCCTCTAACTTAGTTCAGAGCTGTGCTACTTTATCAAACAAGTCCGCTGCTGTGCTAACCTGCTGCTCTATCTCCTACAACTACGTTGTTTCTTCCTGCTTCCTTTGCTCCTTGACCGCTGGTGGAGTGGTTGGTATGAGTTATTCTCAGAGATTATCTATGTCCTTCTGATATTGATCAATTGCCTACGTAATCTGATCAATCTTTTCTGCTGCTATGACTACATCACCTTGCACGACCTGTGGAATTTTATCACAAGTTCCTGTCCGTTTGTACTCCAATCTTGTTATGCACTCCCTTTCCTCCTGAGTCTCAGATGTAGCCTTCTCATAGACTATTTCCAGCTCGTCTTGTTTCTTTTTTTCTTGCTTCAATTCGGTTAAGTGTTTGCGTGCACGAGACTATACCTCATGGTTTACACTAACCTGAAACCTATGTAGTGCCCCTGATGGTATCCTTGTCAACACAAGTTGGATTTGGCTAAATTCCTTCAAGGGTGTCTGCCACACAATTTCGTCCATGCGCAACATACTAGGGTTGATATGGAATGTTACGTGTAGCTGTAGTATTTCCTAGACTGACTCTCGTTCCTCTTCTTTCACTCTTCCTTCTATCTGCGGTGCTAATGGTTTGAGTCCCATGTTGCTTGTCGATTGCCCTTCCCCAATTTTCTTGAGGAGCTTCTGCATGTTTACCAATTTCTCTTCAATCCTATCCCTATGGCGTTCAGCATGGTCGAAGTCCTTGGATAAAAAATCCTGGACCATTCGAGCTATCATTTCCCCATCGTCCTCTGTGATCGTATACTCTGGAGGTGTTCTTTGTGCCTCTAATTTCTTGTGCGCGCCTCCCATCTGCATGGATGGCCTTTTGTTTTCCCCTATTGTTTGCGGGTTGGAACTTGCTTCATTCTCTTGCGCGGGCTCGTCCTGTTGCTTCTGCTCCATGATTAGTTGTGTCTTATCCTTCTATCCATTATGGGTCCCTGTCTTCGTTGGTCCTTCTTTTCTCTGTGTTTCTCTTCCCTGACGCATTCTTCATCTCTTGGGCACTTGAATATCCTTTGGTTGGGTCTCTCCCTGACCTGCCTCTTCTTCTATTGTACTTGCAGACACTTCGTGAGTAAGGTCAGAAGTATTCCACTCATTGTTCCATTCGCTGATGACCATGTCGATGTCACCCTCTGTGATACAGTAGCACATCTGTAGCCACTGTTTAGCCAGATCCTTCCTTGACTGTATCCACATTGCGTTTCGCGTGGCCTGGAAATTGGTGATGTCTACATATCGCGCGACAAATTATCGTGTTATTATCCACACCTTGGAGATGGCTTCTTGTAGGTCACGTAGGTATCCCTCAAATATAGACCCGTTTTCCTTTTTTCTCCTCAACTCTGGCCTGGCTCTGAGCAACAGATATATTGCCCCTTGATTTGGTTTGGGTCTAGTGCCAAAAACTACATACCTTGGCTCTCTCCATCCCATGAAGGCTATTAGTGTGATCAACCATGAATAGTGGAACTTTGTTCCTTGATCCTTTGCATCCTTGTAGTCATCCAGGAATAGGTTCAAGAGGTACGATGCCCACCTCATTGAGGTGCCTTCTACACACTGAGATGCAACTGCAACGACTCTAGTTGGGACTTCCTCCCTACAAAATTTTATTAGCAGCTTGCAGGCTAAGATTTTTGTGCCCAGTTGTGTCATGCCATCATTGATCCTCTTTATGATGATCCCTCTTATCATTGTATATCGGTACCATACTTCTTCTTCATCTCTTCAGCTAGTGTTTTTTCCCTGGATAAACTGCATGGGATCCATACCCTAAATTGGTAACCCTGTTATCTTCATGATAAGCTCAACGTCTATTGAGACGCGCATGTCCAACTAGATGTCCCCACCATGCATGACTGCTAGCAGTTGCTTGACGCAAGTTGTTGCATGTTGACCCCTACCAAAATGTGGTAGGTCCAATAGACCTAAAATTCATTTTTTCTCCAACCTGAATGCCCATTGGAGTGCTTGATCGATCGGTTCCCCAACCTTATTTATGCCTATAGTCTGTAAGGATACCCTCTTCGCAAGTTCTGGGAACTTGTCTTCATCTGCTACACCGTGGTCAGAGTATTTGAGCTTCCCGATGTGGCCCAGTAGCTTTGGTCCTAACTGTACCCCATCTGGTATGCATGGTAGCATGATTTCTTTTATCGATTTCTTGTGAGGTGATCTGGGTATCTGTATCTTGTCTTTATTTGATGGAAGTGGCTGGCTCAAAGTTCCAACGAATTTTGTTTATTCCTCAGTCTTCCATTCCGACTAGCCCATGATATCCTCGACTGCTCCTTCCGGTGGGTGTTCTGATATGGTCGTTTGAGAATCGTCTGTCTCAATTACTGCATCGAGATTCAACTTTTTTCCATTGCCTTCCGGAGCTAGTCCGGTGTTCTCTGGTTGTGCCTCCTTTATGGTTTCTTTTTCCGAGTTATGTGGTTCCTGTACTTATGTCGGTATGCCTGTATTCGTGCCCTTTGGTGCTGGTTGTTGGATTTGTTCCATTATGGGTGTTGAGTGCACCGGGGTTGTTTCTGGGGATGGGATCTCATTGACATTGATGATCTCTAGTGGTTGTTTTTCACCTTCTTCCACATGTCCTCGTGACCTAGTATGAAATCTAGTTTTCCTGGCGGTTTGGCTCGCTTCTGCTTTCTTTGGCGGTGCCATGGCAATGAATGTCAAATTTCTGCTCGATTCGAATGGTATCTATGATCTCTGTGAAGTCACAATGTGCTCTTTAGCCTATGTTGTTCTATGTCTATTCTCTTTTCGTGAATAGACTATTGGCGCCCGCATCCGTGTGTTGTATGGATTTCCCATGGATCTTTTTGAGGACGCTTCCTTGATTATGCGTTTAATGCACCTTAATTATAGGTTCAATGCACCTCCGACGGTTTCATACTTGTCATTACTCTGCCTTGCCATATTGTATTGGCATGTTTAATGTGGCGTCCCATTGATCCTTTCCGTCCTTTAATTCCTCCTAGTGTTGTCATGTCATCTCGCTTTTGCTGACTTTGGTTTTCCTGCTTGTTTCCCTTTGTATGTGACCATTGTCCTTCTCCTTGCTGAGTTTGCATTCCTTAGTGTGCATATTCTCTCTTTCTCTGGCACACTGTGGTTCTTTCCTTTTGTGATTTTCTTTTTCCATATGTTGTTCTGATTTTTTTTTACTGCGCGGTAGGTTGTCGATTGTCCTTGTACAAATTTAGTCGGATCTCATTGATCATCCTTATAAGTTCTCTGCCTGATAAATCTATTAATTGTACAACTCCTCCCTCTGTGACAAATTTTACTACATATGGTCCTAACCAGTGCATTCAGAGCTTTCCCGTGTGCTGAAACGATTTGTTGTCACACATCAGTACTAGATCTCCTTCCTTGAATGTTTTCTTCTTGATGTGTATGTCATGCCAATCTTTATCTCTTTCTTTCTTAACTTGTTGGTGGAATCCTGCTAAAATTTGGTCTTCCTCCATGGTCATTAATTGATTTAGTCTCTCTTGTACTGCACCTCATTCTGTCATTTCTGTGATGGTTTCTACGTGTAATATTGGTACTAAAACTTCTAATGGCACTACTGCTTCCTGACCATACACCAGGTTAAATGGTGTGTGACCTATCAAATTTTTGCACATAGTCTTATAGGACCATAATACTGATGGTACTTTGAGGTCCCAGTTGTCCTTATTGATGTTACAAATCTTTGTCAGCACGTTCTCCAGGATTTTGTTAAATGCTTCTATTGTTCCATTCACCTGTAGGTGGTACGATGTGCTCTTCTGGTGGTGGGCTTCAAACTCTTCAGTCATCATGCTGATGGTGTTGTTGATGAAGTGTGTGCCTTGGTTGCTCATCAAAACTCTTGGGCACCCAAATCTAGTGATTACTTATTCGAATAAAAAATGTGTTGTTGTTTCTGTGCTACAATCCTTTATTGGTGTGGCTTCCACCCATCTGGTTAAGTATTCCGTCGTGGTAATAATGTACCTTTCTCCGTTATTTTTGTTGGTGGGTTGATTGGTCCCACGAAATCGATTGCCCACTTATCAAATCCTTAGAATGTTACTGTTGGTCCATGAAATTACTCGTTTTCTACCACCTTTTTCTATCCTTATTTACCTCCATTTCTATATTCCTTGAGTTATTGTGTGTAACCACAAGGATAAGAATGCACCTCTATTATTCCATTGTGTTTATTAGTTCAAAAATGTTAGAGATTGGTTGGGGTTTTACCAAAGAGAATCACTAATCTCTGAAATTTCGCAGGAATAGAGAAAACACAATCTGGCAAGGTGATGCGATCAAGGATGCAGCGCAGTCCATGGGTTGAAGGTGTAAGAGAGGACATGTTCCATGGTCCAACATTAGGTTTTGTTAATCCATTCAGCCTTTGTGTATTTTTAGGAAGAGTTTTTACCCTAATCTTGGGATTCTCTGTGCTCCACAAATTGTATAAAAGGTTGAACATAGATAGATAAGGATTAGGTAGTCAGTCAGCTAGCTAAGAGTTATCCTGTATCAATACTGCAACTTATGTAATCTTGTTTTATCTAATGAAAATCGAGTTTCTTATGAGTTTCCGTGACAGTTAGTTCACCGCAGCCCTGATCAAGGAGTTGGTCCCGCTCTTCAGGTCAAGTGTTGACAACCTATGATATAGCTTTGTTGTGGTTTTGTGTGGAATCTTATTAGATCTGTGTGTTCTTCTTCATTTATAGTTTCCCTGCTTTATTTGAATGTTACTTTTATTCATGTTTCAGTACCAGTAATCTAAGTTCTATTCTTTATTTTTACTGCAATGATTGTTTACTTGCATGATCAATATTGAAATAAGCACAGTCTGCACATACAGTGCACGGTATCCTGTAAAACATTCAGGCCCCTGGGTTGGCAAATTAAATGTATTAGGTGGTAAATCTAGACGATATACCAGACATCAGCATTTTGGTGCCATTGGCAGGGAGGTTTCCAAAGGAAAACAATTCGATCCATATTGATCATAGGATCAATCCCTTGTCCTGGGGAGGAACGTCTTACTTTTCCTACTCCAGGTCCTGGGCATTTAAGTTGTTTTCGTTTTTCTATTCTTAGGGTTTATTTTTGTCTTCCTTCTTTCTTCTTTCTATTTTAGGGTCCACTCTCTTGTCTTGAGGATGGAAACTTATACCCTACCTGAAGTCCTGAGAAATTAAATAGAACCCTATGATAATTGAATTCTTTCCTTTCCACCATTGGTATGAGTGATTGGGGAAGAGGAAGAAACCACGAGGGAGGAAGACCTCTAAGAGGAAGGGAAAAAGATTAGGGCAGAGAAACTTTCATCCAGGAAATAATTGCAAAAGTCGAATCAGACCGACCACCCCAGATCGGATCAAGTAAACCATGTCAAATCACTGGTAGGGGAGGATCTTGGCTTAGATCTGGGGGGAAATCAGTAAATCAACCTAAACCCTCCTCAACAACTGAGTCAGGATTTGAAGAAGAAGAGGTGGCAAGTAAGAAAACAGGGGAGGAATACACCCTGGGGTTAGAAGAAGAATTTGTTTCACCTCGGGACCAAGGAAGTGCTGCAAAACTGGGAGGGATATTTTGGGAATCTAACTCACCCCTGGGTCAGGGAAACTCTGTTCAAACAGAATAAAACTTTGGGGAATCCTGCCACCTGGGAAACCTTGAGAAACACTTGCACAACGAGGGACAAGGGAGTACAAATAAACAGACTCAAAGGCCTAGTGGGAATTCTACAAAAACTCAAAGTAAGTACAAAAGTATGGCTAACTCATCACTTGAATTTCTAATTGGGGATATCATAGGGGAGGCTCCCATGAAATCTATCCCCTTCTCTTCACTACCTAATTTTCATGGATGATCTACTGAAGACCTAGATGCATTTCTATTCAAATTTGACATTGTCTGTCATGGGTATGATTATATCTCTGATGGTCAGAAGCTAAAAATATTTCCTGCTACTTTAAAAGGAACAACCCTAAGATGGTTCATGGGCTTAGGTGGCAAAAATTTCACTACCTGGGAATAAATGAAAACCACCTTCCTTGACAAGTACCAAGATTATTTCAAATCTCGATATGTAAAGGAGGAGATATTTAAAATAGTGCCGAAGGAGGATGAGAACATGGAGGATTTTTTGGAACGCTTTAATTACAATCTGCAGAGATTAGGGCACAATGCTCTAGACAAGGATATATTGAAAATAATATTTCTCAGAGAATTAAGGGAAGATTCCTTGGAACTATTGAATATGGTAGTAAAAGGGGACATATCAAAGTGTGACTTTTATTCAATCTATGAATTATGCATCCAATGCTCACGAGGAGCAGCCAGACATAGGCATGGGACTTGAATTACCAAACCGTCCAGCAGTGGGGTCACAAAGATAGAACATGGGAACCTGTTGGAGGATTTGAGGACTGACATTTTGAACACCCTAACCTAAAAAATGGACCTTCTATAAGCAAAACAGAAGCAGATTGAGTCAAAAAAATCCATGGCAGTCTTTTGTCCTATGTGAAGAAAGAATCATTCACAACATGAATGTCCACTAAACACTATTTGTTCTATATGTGAGTAGAATCATGAGACTAGCGAATCTCCTTCTTTACCAGGTTTAAAGGCGATCTTTCAGGGAGCAGACGAAGAAAAATATCATCTCTACTTTATGGGACCAAAGAAGCCATGGAAACCACGACCACAAAACACAAATCAATGTATTCCTCAAGACTTCTCTCAGTATTTCAATACTTCAAATTTCGGATTTCAAACCATGCCTTTTTCACCATCATGGCCACAAAATTATCAATACCAATATCCCACTTCTCAACAACCATGGCCCCCACATAATAATTCAACTACCCCATGGTCCCAGAATTGGCATGGCCCTAATCAAAGAAACCAGAATCAACTTCCTCAGACTATGCCACCATAATAGTTCCAACAACAACAACAATTACAACTGCCCCCTAGTGTTTTTGCTAATAACCCTCCTCTTTTTCCACAAATGCCTATGCAATCCAACCCCAATCCAAATAATAAAGGATATCAACAGGTTGAGACACTCAACCTTCCTGCTTATGGCATTTCTACCCTGGGATGTAATGAACTAAAACTTGGATCAGGTAGGGTAGTGAATGCCAAGAATTCACCAATAATTATTGAGCAAATTGATAATGAATTTCCAGAGTCAGAAGGAAGATAAGAAACTTAAAAACCCTGTAAACCAATAATTTCCTCCTCAGAACCCTGTCACTAAGGAACATCACAATAATCCCCCTACCCAGAAAGACTATCTCTAGCAAAACAACATCCTGATCCTGAATTTGACTTCTTGGGGGAACTGCAGAATTTATTCGTTAGAATTCCCTTACTCCAAGCAATGAGAGATGTGTCGATTTATGTGAAAACGATTAGGGAACATTGTTCTAAGAAACCTGAAAGGAAGCCTAAGGATCCACTTACTATCCATGTCACAGGGAAATTGTCAGAAATTATGTTAGGAAAGTCTATACCTTTTAAGTATGGAGACCTAGGGTACCCTATTCTAACTATACAGATAAATGGGGTTAACATTCCAAATGTATTAGTATATATGGGAACTGCAATCAATGTTATAACTTTTGCAACTACAGCCATCCTTGGTTTGCACAAATTCAAACCCACACCTACCATTCTAGAATTGGCAGACTGGTCTATTGTTAAACCAATAGGAAAATTGGAAGACATAACCATTTCGGTAAATTCATGGCAGTACCCTCTTGATATCCTAGTTTTACAAACGCAAACCCCATTTGGAGGGAATCCTTTGATTCTTGGGAGACCTTGGCTGGCAACAGAAGATGCCTATATTGGTTGTTGGTCAGGAAATATGATGATATATAATGGAGGGGATACTAAGAAACTTATTCTGTACCTTCCTACAGAATCAAGTTCATCAAAAGGACCTGGACTCACCCTATTACGAAAATCCTCACCTATAAAAGGATTGGATATTGATGAAGAGATAAGACCAATCCTTACCATTAGTAAGGCCCTTTGTTTTAAGAATGAGATGGAGGATGATACCATCAACACCTTCATCAGTGACTTTGACTCTATTACCAATCTTACCCAGTCATTTCTCGAATCAGTTATGAACTATAATGAACATGACACTCCTAAATCTGAAACTGAGATCGAGACTATCATGTTAAGGTCCTAACCCGCACATAGGTAGATCAATGTATTCGGATGTAATAAAGGTCAATATTAATAAGGCCTTTCAACAAAATAGAATAAGGCGGATGTAAGAAGACCTAATAGAAGCTTCCACTTCTAGAAGGATCTTCCTCTAGATGCTTCTCTTAGTAGACATATTTAGTATAAATAAGAGGCGAGGGTATGAGAACCCTAGCTTGGAGATTATTGTAACAGAGCGCTGCTCGACTGGAGGTTTCCCCCTCGAAGAGGCATGTGAAAATTTATTTCTGAATCAAAGTGCTTTTCTATTGCTATTTCGTGTATCATTTCTGTGTATTGTGAAGATTATGCTGGATATTTTACTGTTATTCTGCCATTTCTAGCATTATATTTCTATTCTCTATATTTTATATATTTGGTATCTTGCAAGTGGTATCAGAGCACTTTCCTTGGCAGAAATTGTGGGTATTTTTTTTCTTCAGGGTAGAGACGTATTCCGACGTCTTTAAGCCACAAAGATCTGTCGTTACGCGCATAAACCCGCAGTTGAGGGATTCATACACACAGGAAATACAAGTGGTTCTTAAGCGCACATCTGTTGTCCACCCTTGTAGCCCCTGTTGGTACCCCTTTGAGTGGTAGTGCATCAGACAACACCTGTGTACAGATCGACCTAGATTTCCTGAAGCCCTCTTTAGATAAACCTATCAGTCGTTGGACTGCTATAGTGTCATCGAGAATAGCACTCGGGAAGATACTCTTTAGTACCTGGGTAGTCGGGTAGTACGACTAAGGGTACGGTATATCCTCCTTAGTTAGTGCCTTGAGATATTGGGTCAAGTACTACTGTTGGACCCCGCACGTATATCAGAGAGCTATAACACAAGGCAAACCCTTCTCTGTAGAACCCTTGAATACCTAACCCTGTGGGAACATACACAACCACATAAACAAATTAAACCGGCGAGATCTATTGACGTGCATCTGTGTTCGCATTGCTAAGTAAATATTCTCTGGTTCAAAATTTGGGGATTGCAGCGCTGCAGCATTATTCAGACCAAAGTATAACCCCGCAGTTGTAAAAAAAAAAAAAAAAAGGTCTGGAATTTTTTTCACCATTATTTGAGGCCTATTCCATTAGACTCATCTCTTCTCCCTTATCACATTCATCCATATCATTTTTCTGCAAAAAATTTTGACCTCGCCCACTCCCTTTCCAATTCACCCATCATCATGGCCCATACCCGTAGCCAAGAACTAGAGTCTCGCTTCAACACCTTGCAATCTGGTTTACTTGAGACCCAACAAGAAGTGAAACAACTCAGTGCTACTATTGCCTCCCGTGATGCCTCCATAAATGCCTCTGTAAATGTAGCCGTGCAGTCCGCAATGGCAGAAGTCAAACACAAACTGACCACCCAACTTGAATCTGTCTTTGCATCACTCTGCACCAAACTCAAAATCCCTACAAATGACTCTGTTCTTGAAGCAGATAAGAAGACTGAAAGTGAAACTTCTTCCCATTCCTTTCAACCCCATCACTTTCAAAGGGACATACACCTTCCGCGGGTGGATGTAACCAAATTTTATGGCTCAGACCCCACTGGATGGGTCACACAAATGGAACATTATTTCTCTCTCTACAACATTACATATGACTTGGCCAAACTCCGGTATGGTGTTCTCCATCTAGATCAAGAACGCTGGCAATGGTGGCAATGGA
>JZKD02S1674225.1:17937-33317 GCA_000966675.3 Picea glauca | reverse complement strand
TATATATATATAATTGTTTATTTAATTTTTAAAATTTACTTTTTAAATATATGAATAATTTATTTTAAAGATTTTAATTATTATTATTTTTAATTAAAAAATAAATAAAATAAATACATTTTAAATTTTAAAATATGTATTAATTTCTATTCACTAATTAAGATTCATTTATCTAAATACTTGTAATAATAATAATAATAATTTATTTCTAAGATTTCAATCAAGTTAGATATTAAATTGGTGTATAAGATCACCTTGCTTGTGGGAGAAGGGATCCCCGATTTGACTCCTAAAGTTTAGGAAGGTGTACATACCTTACCCCTGTGAATTTGAACCTATCCTTAAAAACAGATATAACCCATAATCCTTATAATATCAATCAACCACTAACCTTACCCATGCCTGAATTCTTGTAACATCAAGTCACACTTACTCAACCAAACCACCTAGCTCAACATATCAATGCATATATTATTAATCCCTGCCAAAAAGACTATAGTAATGAGTCACTAGTTTGACTACCTATTAGTTAGTAGTTTGACTGTAATTAAACATAGGATATTGCAATAATAATTTGTATTTAAATATTTTTTTTTGTTTTTCTTCAATTTGATTGGACCTCAACTTTGAAGGGTTGCATTGTAAGTCATATCCCATGTCCATGGTTTATTTGCTCCCTACTAAGGACTAAAATGTCCAACCAATAGATGTTAAGCCAAAATACTTCTTACTTAGAGGCTTAATCTTCGTTTCGAATACAAAACTTGTTCGACAGGGATTAAGCTACCATGCAACTCTTATTTTAATATGAAATTGGATTAGAATAATTTTGAATTACAAAACATTACATAATTAATTTTAATAAAGATTTTTAAAAGTTTTAAATTTATTTTTTTATTAAAAAAATAATTTTATTAATTTAAAATTACAATTTTAACATTTCAATAATATAAAATGGAAAATAATTTTATTGTTATTTTTGTTAAAAATATATTCAAACTTCAAATCTAGTTCATGATTTTCCTATCCACAAATAATTATGATAACATTAGTTTCTAAATAATTTTAAAATATAGTTTCAATTTTAAAAATAAATATTTATTTATATGTAGAAGAAGACAATATTCATGACAAAAGGGGTAGTACAAAGGCCCTTGAATCCCCCTCGTAGATAGATTTTCTGCTATTAAAACTCTCCCATGCATCAACACCCAACAAGAGGTTTACACCTTTGGAAGACAATATTTTCTCCAAATATGATTTCAGAGGGTTGATTGGAGAGTTTTCTCTTGCTCTAATAGTTTATTCGAATATCCCAACTTAATTGAACATGGTCCTCATTTCACTCGTAGATTAGAGTGTAAAGGGGTGGCACCTTTGAGGAGCCTAATCAAGATAATGATAATACATTGATCCAAGAGAGGACCTTCAAGATCAAATGTCCTCCATCATGTCGATGTCGCTTGCTCCACTTGCTCCCAACATGAGATGTTAGGCAACTTCTGAACACCAGAGGAAGAGAGCCACTCCCAAATATCCAATATTTTTTGTTGATTGATGAGAGATGGATTTCCCATGATGTTATCCTCCTAGAGACAAATTGACTTACCATCACTAAGAACCCGAGTCAAATGATTTTTATAAGTAGCATAAACTTTTCACAAATTCCATATCAGAGAACTACCAAAATAAAAGGAAGGATGATCGAAGCATCACAAATGACCCCTTCTTAGATTTTTTTTGTACAGGGCTTCCTTCCACAATTCTTGTTTGCTTGAAACAAATCTCCACAATATTTTTAGTCGTAGATATTTATTCATAAAAATTGGATCTTTTAAGGCTAAACCACCACGATCCAAGGGTGCTCTAACCACAACCTAGTTAACAAGTTGAAGATTTTTCGTGTTTGTCTTACCACCTTGCCACATGAAATTTCGTATAGTCAGTTTGATTTGGATATTGACATTGGTTGGAGCTAGAAGATCTAAGCCTTGGAAGGTTGACAAAATTGATAGAATTGGCTTAATTAAAATTAATTCTTATTAGGGTTTCAAGCATCTTGATCCCCAACGCTCCATCTTATTTTTAATCTTTTGCATAATGGACTACTAGTCATCAGTTTTGTGTTGTTTTAAGGTAATTGGGATTCCCAAGTATCAAAATAGGACCACTGATTTACCAGAGAAAGCTCTAGGATCTGAGCAATTCACTGGAAAGAGGAAAGAGGGGGTCACTCTAGTCATATATATGCCTTTTTTCTTTGTTTATAAGACCCTTGGAAGCAACATTATAGTTATCTAAGAATATTTTAAGCCTTCTTGCAATAGTCACAAATGCACCTCCTAACAACAAGGTGTCATTTGTAAATTGAAAATGTTTAACTGCCTTAACCCCTCTTCCTATCACCACCCCCTGCAAATTCCTAGAAAGTCTTTCTTTCTCTAGTATCCTCCCTAGAGCTTCAACCATAAGAATATAGAGTGAGGGTGATGAGGGGCATCCTTGTTGAAGTCCCATTTTAATTTGAAAGAAGGAAGCCAATTGACCATTTACAAAAGGAATAATCCAAGGATATCCTACGCATGTTTTGAACCATTTTAAAAAGAATGGGGAAAAACAAACTTGATTAGAACACAAAAGAGAAAACTATGCCTTAATTCGTCAAATGCATTAGCCAAATCAATCTTGATAATCATACCTCACTCATGGCTTATTCTACTTGAATGAGTCACCTCCTATACCATGATCGCTAATTTATCTATGATCTGATGCTTTTTTTCTAAGTTAGAAAGCTCGAAGAAAACCCCTGAGTACTTCCCCTCATTTTGAGGATGGTACCCAGGGTAAACCCTATATTCTTCAGGGCACAAGGCCGATCAACAACAAAGCTTGAAGCTATTACAACAATATACTCTTTATGAGCTCAACATGTCACTTACATGAATTGAACCCGGGTGGGGAGGATAGCATTCCTCCCAACCATATGAACTAAACCCAATCGACATCTATGATTTGCTGTTGTTGAACAAAACCTCTTTGATTTTATGAAATAAGTGATGGAAAAAGATGACATATATGATTTGCACGGATCTTGGTCAAGATCTTGTATAAGGAATTACACAACAAAATGGGATGAAAGATTACAAAGGAGGAGTGATTAGATTCTTTAGGAATTAATGCCCAAAAGGCTGAGTTAGTTTCACCCCATAATTTGTCCTTTATATGAGATCAATTCAGTATAAGATGCAGGTAAGGCTTAATTATGTGCCAACATGCTCAATATTTATAAAAATGAATGAAGAATATGTCTAACCTAGGTTCTTTGTCAAGTTTCCAAGTCCCAAATAACCTTAATTATTTCTTCGTATTCTATTCTTTTCACCAATATTTTGTTGTCTTCTTTTGAGACTAATAAAGGAATGGATCAACAAATCTTGAATTTCATTGATGTTTGGGATAGAGTCTTCTAAATATTATCAATTAGGTCTAGCTCAAGTAGTTGTGGGATGGAGGGTTATCCTCCCCATCTAGGTTCTATTCCCATAAGTGACATGCTGAGCTCATAATCAGTATATTATTGTAATGACTTAGTGTCCTGAAGAATATAGGGTTTACTCTAGGTACCATCCTCAAAATGAGGGGAAGTGCCTGGGGGTTTTCCCCAGGTGTTTGGAACCTCGAAAAAAAAAGAATCTTTTGAAGAAAGTCTTTTGTAGGCCTAATTAGCCACCTCTCTAATTTCCTCAAAGGTATTCAAATTCAATCCATCCCTAACTATAATATCTTGGACTTGCTTCCTCATCTACCTAGCTTTTACCCACTTGTGGAAGAAGGTTATGTTCCCATCACTAGCCTTTAGACACAATTTGTGAGTATTCAATCTTTAGTGTTCCTCCTCCATGTGGAAGGCATGATGAAGTTTATGAGCCCAATATTTTTCTTCCATTAACAATGAGGAAGTAATGGAATGAGATTCCAATTTGGTTTGAAAGTTGCACAAATGCCATTAAATATAATCTTGATCTCTAGAGGGAGATGGTATATTTTCTCTTTCCCATGCTTTCAGTTTCCTTTTGGTGTTTATAATAGGTAGACTTACACTCTTGGTAAAGGTTAAAAAATTTGAAGTCTTAATTTAGTATCAACGAAAGTTTCATTATGATTGAATATGGAATTTCTTCGATCATTTCAAAGATGTAATATGGAACTTCAAGATGTAATATGACACTTCAAGATTAGAAAGCTGTCATTTTTAATGTTATTATGTAAAACATGGAAAGGAACTAATATGAACAATTTGGAAAAATCATGGACAACCTAGGGAATAATGAAATATTTTTTTTGAAATAAAGATAGAGTATTATAAAATCAAATGCACAGTTTAATATGAAAGTGATACATTTTATGTAGATTCAACATACATTTTCAAATGGCTCTCAGAGTGGAGTTAGAGGGTTAATCAAAATCTTGCTAAACACTTTTTATAAATGGACTTTCAACTGTGGCCCGGGCACCAATACCAGGGCAGAACTTTTGGGTGCCTGGGCCACACTATTCTTGGCCTCTAGACTCCACATTGAAGCCCTCCAAGTTCTTGGGGATTCCAGAATTTTTATTGAATGGCTGAGCAACAAGGGTGATCTACAAGCTATATCCCTCTTGGCTTGGAAGAACAAAATTAGACTTCTATATCCCACTTTCAAAAAACTCAGCTTTAATCGAATTTATCGTGAGCACAACAAATCTGATGATCAACTTTCAAGGACAACGCTCCAGAAAAAAGAGGGCATCCTATCTTACAATCTCTGAATTGATGGCCATGAGGGCCCTTCCCTCTTTCTAACTCTTTTCTAAGATCAATTTTTTACCTCCTTCCTCAGAGGACTTTCTCGATATGAAAGTTGGAGTATTTCTCCTGGTCTCATAAATCTCTCTTATACTTTTGAAATTTATTGTTTCGACAACTCTCCCTTCAGTCACCTAGCAACTTTCACTTTTTTGTCACTCTTTCCATATGAACTTTCTCCCTTTGCAGGTCGATAGACTGCTATAGGCGAAAGTTATATTTCTTATTCAACAGTTTCTCTGCAGTTAGCGATTATAACCTTCTGTTATGAAAACAAATTATATAATATATAATTGAGAAATTTTCTCGTTGGAAAAAAAAGGAAACAATTAAAACTAGCCAACACTCTATTCCTCTAGATCCGAAATGAAATAGCTCTCTTTCATCCATGTTTTGAAAAACAATATGTATTTTGAATTTTTTAATCCAAATATATACAATATCCGCCATAGTTTCGACCCTGAACAATATCCATCACATAACAATATTTCTATCTTCTCATCATTGGGGTTCTGATCACTATTACAAAATATATTATCTAATAGATGCTATTTTTTTTTAATATTATTTTATTATCCCTATAGCGACTTGTATATAACAATGGATTCACCATTATATGGCATTAGTTTTCTAGTTGGCCATAAATATCGTTACAATTTCTAATGTTAAATAGATGCCTAACAAAAATACATATTTTTTTAATATACAAATTCTTTTGTGTTCCACCTGATTCGAGAATGAGTTTGAGGCCTTATAGCAGGTGCCCCCAAACCCTAACAATTATCATCAAATCATGATCTAGTTCTTTAGGCTTTTTTTGATTGGATTTGATGATGAGAAAGCCATTGATACATATAGATCTATGCACAACACCATAAATATTGTGCCCTCCGCCGACGACTCTCATGCAAATGCAAACAAGAAACTAAGTACAAACCAGGGTGCCACAAAGATAAGGGACTGACACCATGATACCTCCATTAATTAGCGGAACTATAATTAACAAGTGAATAAAAGCACAAATTTTGAGGATCTATTCGTGACATCTAAGTTAGCATAAATTCAATGTCATAAATCAATTTACATTATAATTCAATGTCATAATTCAATTTACATTATAATTCAATGTCATAGTGTCGGGCCACTCAATATGACCTCTATATTTTAACAACTGTGTTTTTTTTTTAAATCTTTGTTAGCACTTCTCATTAATCATTCATTAACCTTTGTTTATATTTAAATTTATTAATACTTGTTTTGCCACTCAATATGACCTCTTTATTTTAACAACAATATTTTTTAAAACCTTTGTTATCACTTCTAATTAATCATTCATTAACCTTAATTTATATTTAAATTTATTAATACTTGTTTTGCGGCAGGGAAAACACTTGCTTATATTAAATTTCTGTCAAAATATTTTGTAAGTGTATTTAGTTTAGTTTTGTTTAAAAATTATGGTTAAGAGCATGTGTTTGTTAATGGGCCTAATGGTTAAGAACACGTGTTTCCTCCTTGGAGGTCATAGGTTCATATCCAGAGGGGGGTAGGATATGTATACCTCCGTATAATTTATCAATCGACAATTTAAAGTCTTACTTCAGGGTCAACTACAAATACATTCTCTATAGATTCAACATCTTCAGGTTAGGAAGAGAAACAATAGTGATACATTCTCTATAGATTCAACATCTTTAGGTTAGGAAGAGGAACAACAGATTAAGGAAACCACTGAAACAGACCAACCATCTACTACTCCTCTTGATCCAAAATGAAATAACTCTCTTTGATCCATGTTTTGCAAAACAATATATATTTTGAAATTTTTTATTTAGATATGTATATGTAATGACAAAATCAATGTAGAAACTATAAATCTAGAAGGAAATATATTGGGAAATAAGGTATCTCTGAGGATGAGGATGTCGCCTTTTGTAACACATTGCCTAAATAGAATAAAATTATAGTGTCAACTTTAAACAATATCCACCACACTTTCGCCATGAATAATATCAACAAGATAACAATATCTCTATCCAATCATTTTTGGGTTTTGATCACTATTACAATATATATTATACTAGCATACCCCCAACTGGGGGAAGGGAACGCCGAAAAAAATTAAGTAACATGTGTTTTTATGACCATCATATTTAATGAGAGAATAGATGATGAAAAAACAAATAATATAATAACATATGTTTTTATGACCATCATATTTAGTGAGAGAATAGATGATGAAAAAAAAAAAAATATAAATAAGTGAATGGCTTAATAAATTTTTCCAAGTATATAGCAAAAATAAAAGACGTGTACATTTTTTAATTCTAGATATCATCAAAAGCTATTTGTTGCCTAGATATTGAATCATAATTTGTTATGAAAATAAAATAAATCAGAAAATAACTGTTAACATACCCTTGAAGCCAGGGAAAGAGAATGTCAAAAATCAAAGTACACACTTATCACAAGCTCACAAAAACCATTTAGGAGATGGAACTCAAACCCTAATATTAAACATATATGTCTCCATATACTTCATAATGAGTTTGTGAATTCTTTTATTCATAGTTGCAGCCACACCATCAACGTGTATTCTATTTGAAAGATCTTATTTAGACGTTACCAAACAAGAAATATGAAATCACTATGATAAGTGAAATGAAGATAACATCAAACTATGAATTGAAGGCACACAAATTTCTCCTTATTTCACCTTAGTTGCCCGTCTCAACTTTTGTTCGACCAAGATGTGTTATGGAAATAACAAAATCAGTTTGACAAAGTTATTCACAATACTTGAAGAAAGAGAGCCAATGAATAGGACTTCATCTAAAGTGAATAGCCCTTCATGAGATTGTAGATCCTGGTAGTAAAGATTATCAAATTGTGTGGGAGTTAGTGGATACATGCTTACTATGACACTAGTATCTACATTGATGGGACAATTTTGTTGCAGTTGCATGGCATAAGAAGGATCTAGAGTGAGATCAACTTGACTCAAGGATGAAAAATTCAAAATTATGTTTGAAAACCTGTTGCAGTGACAAACTCCTATAGTATGAGCTCCTTAACAAGACAAAGCAATACAATTATTAGTATGTAAATTACTTAAGATTACATGTTAACTATATAACTTCTCGAAATGTTGATGCTAAAACTTGATCCGAGACATTGAAAGCTACATGCTTATGAACCTATAACATGCTTATAATTAAAAAAAATTACATGAAAGAGCAATTATAAATTTTTTGATCGGAAATGGAAATTTTGGATGGGAATTATAAAATGAAATTTTTTGAACAGTTTTGTTTCCATTGTCAGCATCTTAAAATACACGCATTTACTATGCAATACTTTCTGAGCAGCCTATATGTAGTGTTAGTATATAGTGTTGATATATTATCAAATGTAGGTATATTGTGTATAGTTGTGCGATATTAATAATATATTGTAATTTGTGATGTATATGTGTGTGTGGGGGTGATTATATATATAAATGTAATAACATAAATATGTGGTATATATAATTATAAATATAATGTATATGTTATTTTATATATGTGTGTAGGATAAATATATATTATATGCATTTTATGGCATCCTTGTGTTTCATACATGTAATTGATTGTGTTGCAATGGTCTTGTTGCACTCTATTTCTTCTTACTTTTGTACCAGAAAGTAGTCTCTACACTATAAAAAAATAGCAACAATGTGTGAACTTTCAACGCACAACATATTCTCTTAAGCATCCATACGAAACAATGTAAATCCCTTTGTGAAATGGCTTTGTTCCTAAACTTTTTCCTCATAACCTCCATTCTATGTTTCACAATCAAAACCCAAAATCAAATTTGCATATAAAAAAACCATGTTTTTTCCCATGGAAATGTGTTGCACATATCACAAAGTGTGTATCACATTGTATATTTTTTTAAATTTGAGAAAGTCAAAACAATGTTGGTCAACAATCCTCCATTCATATCATTAAAAAAAAAACTCAAACAAACCCCAAAATCACACAAATTCTAAGAAAGTTAAAATATATTCTTGGATTCAAACAAATAAAATGAAAAATATTCTTGTCTTGTTTAGAAACTATGTCCGATATTTTGAAGCTTCTTTCTCCCCATTCTACATTCCTGCCATTAGAAAAGCAACCTACATTCCACATTCCTGCCATTAGCAAAGCAACCTAACACTGTTATCACAGAGCAATCAATGTACTTAGTTTACAACCGATTTTTACCGATGTTTGCAGTTCTCCTTGAAAATGAGTAGTGCATTTAAAGCCAAATTCTCACTTCTACCATGGAGTCATAGATTCCATCATATGTAGTATTGATAATAAGCTATTGGGCCTATTTTTTTAGATTTTATGGCTAATAAAGCTTTGTGAGAGACATTTTAAAGCAAGAGAGAATTCAATTGGTCCAAATCGAAGGTCTATGGAGGTATATTGGCCGCCAATTCAAAGGCTAGAGATATCAATCCATCTCTACTGATTAATTTCCCTACACTCCCAACATCGATTGAGGACAAAACAATATGTATATTCTGAAAAATTAAAAAATGCAATTATATTAAATCTAACTGTTCAATCCATGATAAAATAAAATCATAACTTGATCAAAGCTTAGTGTTGACATTGGTTGCCACTGGAAGGGACTCTGCATGTATGCATCCTCTATTTTTGCTCTAATCAGATGTAAATGAAGGAAGGTGGTGTATATTAAAAAAATGGAGGAACTTACTACAACAACCTTCAAGAATTCACACTCCACTAGGGAAAAAGAGAAAACAAGATAATGTTTAATATATATTAAAAAATAGAGGACCTTACTACGAAAGATTTCAAGAATTCACTCTCCACCATGAAAAACAAGAAGATGATACAAAATTAAGAAGACGGGTCGACTGACAAACCAAAAAATAAATGTCCACGGACCAAAGCACCACCATACACCACAGAAACAAGATCCGCCTATAAAAAAGAGTAATAAAAAAGCAGGAAAAAATATGGAAAATCCCAAAAAGCCTAACCCATTCATTCCTTTGCATGATCTCCACATCCCTATACCAGATCCATTTTTCTCACTTTAGTTGGATCACCTAGAAAAATTCAAAACCATTCTACTCAAATTGATGGTGGATATGTAGGTTCTTCTAAGCACATTAAGATCTCTCTCCTTGTTGATGAAATCCAGTTTGAAATCTAGAGGCATCTCCCTATTGATCGAAAGATAGCTTGAAAACGAGAGCCATCCCACTCCTGCGTTCAAAGCCTTGTGTGTTTCCTCTTAGGCAATGTCTTGAGTAATGTGATAACCTTGGTTACACAATCATTTCAGACACCTTGTTCGAGTGAGACCCACGTAGGTATGTTCTAATGGTAGGTGTGTAAAGAAGGAGACCGTCCACCAGAAGTAGTATCGATCCCCACCGAAACCACTTAAGAGCACTGTCGTCTTCATGTTTCCTCTTATCTGCTAAAACCCTGCTATAGCGTGGCCTACTAAAGTAGTATCATCCCCCACTAAAACCACTTTAGATCACAATCGTCTGCACATTACCTCTTATATGTTAAAGCCCTGCTATAGCGCGGCCTTTGGAAGTAGTATCGACCTCCACTGAAACCACTTCAGAGCACTGCCGTCTGCATGTTTCCTCTTATCTGCTAAAACCCTCGTATAGCATATGGGTGAAGGTTGAAGGTAGGAACAAGGGCATTGAGGCGATGGAGCGGGAAATTACATGTGGCACATTAGAAGGAACACGTGGCAGAATACAAATGGGTATTGACAGAGGATGATAAGATAAGATTCCATGGAGAAAAGAAACACATTTTTAGAGACCTTTGTTGCTGAATGGAAACTGTTGATCTGATTGTTTGACATTTTTCAAATTATTTTTCTATCTACAACAATATATGCAAATCCATCACAATAACAAGCTGCTACATTTATTTCCAATATCTAGTTCATATTTCCCTATAAGTATGAATCAACCTTGAAAGCTTAAGGATGCACTTATGACTTTGCTCAATCACATTCAGGACTTCACCTAAACTTCAAGATGTTGTCTGAAATGATTGGTCAAGTTTGATTTAGAGTAGAATTTTCCAATAAAGACTTTTCTTTACACACTAACTTGTTCATCATGCTTAAAGACAATGATAAGCCCAAGAAAGCTAGATATCCAACCTACAACTAAGAATTAGCTGATATAAAGACATGAAGGCATTCACAAATGCTTTTCATATAGTTTGGATGCAAATACTTAGGATCAATTGATTTAATGCATTTTGTAAAGTTTAAATACACATATTTCAAATCATTATGAGATTTTGAACAAAATAATAATAATTCAACTCTACTTGTATTTGAATGAGAACATTAATATATGGTATAAATGAGAACATTAATCACATTGTTGTGATAAGCTCCATAATGTGCAAATTGTTTCTCTAGATAAAAAAATCCTTGCCATTGTAATGATCTCTTGGCTCTCACTCCAATTTCATCTATTAAAATTTGGCACCACCCAATTCAAGAAAAGGGTGGAGAAAAAAACGTGATTTTCAGAAAACCCATATGGGATTTAGTGCAATCCAATTCCAAAAGGAGAAGAGCTTTGGCTACCCAAATGATATGTTGCAACCTCTAACTCAAATTTGCATATAACACCCATGAGAAAATCCAATATTGAGTTTGATAAGTAAATGTATGCCAAACCTTCTAAAAATTAGCATGAAAAATATGAAGAGAATCAACAAAAATTACGAAGAGAATCAATAGAAAATAATTAGCAAATATACTTACATCGGTTTTCTGAGTAGATTTATGCACGAACCCTCCCGTGATGGCTATTTCTGTATTTTATTTGTAGAGGTCTAAGGTGGATACGTTCAAGCCTTGAACACACTTTTCTAGAATATCTGAAATACAATGGATGATAGTTTTCCTAGGAAATGATAGAGGTCATTAATATTGTCAACACTTTTTAAGAGAATGAGCACACTTTCCAGTGATTTCACGAAATTGGGATTCCTCTAGCTACAATGTACACATAATTAATGGTTGGGAGATCCATGCACACAATTGTGTCCACACATCACCAACCAATCATTACAAAACAATGTAAACACACCACCCATGTATCAGGGGCCTTACACATGTGAGAGACTATGGATATCAATGATAATCATCATGGATCATGGGTACTTATGGGCAGGCTAATAGAGATTCTTGGGAGAGTGGCTTTGAAATCCACACTATTCTCTCCACTTCTAAAAATAACAATGTGTGGTGGCCATAACTTGGCATGTCAACAAATAATATGTAATCGATAAAATAGTTGTCCTTAAACTTAAACACATTACTAACTGCATGAACCATGATGTCCAACTCCTTTGAACAAACTACATGTTAGAGAATCTGTTCATCCAACTATGTGTGAGACTCTATTTATCGAACTACTTGTGTGTCTTCCATTAATGTTTTATTTGAGATGAGTTCCAACAATGATTTTCATTTCCGAACTCATGAATAAAATCTGTATAGCAAAGATAATTGTTAGTTGAATCTTGAATACATTATTTCAAGGAGAGACATCAGTGAATGCAAGAAGAGACGTCCGTGAATGCATGAATGAATTTATCTCTCCTTCCGAGACTCGTTAAAAAGAAGACTGAGACTAAATTTGAGAGTGCGGACATAGATCCATCTGCCACTAATGGTTTCTGGTGAGCTTTTCCTTATATTTCTTTTTTTAGAAAGAAAATGTAGCCAATGAGGATTAGGCATAATTTTTAAGGGATATTGATGTAGATGCAAGAATGCGTATGTCACCCATTGGAGCATTGCTATTATTAGAAACAAAATTGAGCTCGCACCATTGAGAGTTTCTATGCTCATCACAAATTGTTGTAGTAGAAATATTGTCTTCCAGGCACGGAAAGATAGAACAATTCTTAAGAACCCTTGTATTGCAATTCAACTTCTCTTCGCTAGCTTGTGTTCTCACAACTATTAAATTTTTATATTATTATATAGAGTTGAATTTGCCTGGACTTTATAGAAATTTAGGTTATGATTATTAAATTTTGTCAATGTTTTGCAAAAACAAATAGTTATTTTGATATAAAATTCAAAATCTTCTGTGCTTAGCAATATGTAAAGTTCGCTTTACCTTATAATGTTTTGATTATTAAAAAGTTTAGAACAAAATGAAATATTCGTGTTCATGTAATATTAAAGTATTTTAATGCACGTCAATATATACAAGGTCTTATTACAAACTTGAGTGGCATAATGGTATATTTTTTAATCAATTGACTTTTGGGGGTTTTGTTGGTATTTGAGTTTTCAACCTTCACAAAATCCTCTGCTGCCATATGCATGACTAAGTACTCTCGATAATGTTATCATAGCAATATGGAAGCTTGATTTATTGACAACATAGAATGTTGTTAAGGTCTATAATAAAATTAGTGACAAGTCGAGATAACAGACCTACTAACTACATCTCAGAAAATATGAAGGCTGAGAATAGGGTTTACACTAAGACTAACATAGCAACCCTTCAAGTATGATTCTACCATATTCAGACAAAAGTAGGATATAGCGACATGGCTTCACTTGAGAATCTTTAAAACAAAATTTCAACTGTATGAATGTCATAGTAGTGAATTGGTTAAATAATGATGCATTGAAACCTAACTTCTAGAAAAAAACTTCATCTTTGTCAAAATTCAAATTCTCCCCTTTAAAATTCGATTATGGCAAAAAGGAATATGAAAGAAACATTTTGAAAAAAAATGATGCATAAAACTTCAACTTTGTCAAAATTCAAAGTCTCCCCCTTAAAATTCAATTGTGGCAAAAAGGAATGTGAAATAAACATTTTTTCTATTAGCAATTTAAAGTGTTGAAATTCAAGTGGCCACAAGGACCTTTTCTATAGTCTCCAAGCAGTAATTTTAATCTATATTTTTCTGAATATAGAAGATGTCAAACTCAAAGCAATAAAATATATTCAAAAATAAAACTAAGAACCAGCTCGCATATAAAATGATGTAAATTATTGCCAAAGCCAGACAGAAAAAATGAAGAAAAGTAACACTGGTTATCAAATATTCAAATCTACATAAAAGAAAAGAAAATAAACTCCCAATATAGGGCTGTTAATGATGTCAAAATAATAGAGTGAAAATAGAACCAGGTATTGGATTGGAAATGCCTAGTCAATCCCACTGGATAGGCTTTTTTCCTTAATCAACTGCAAGTAATCAATTCATTATAGATTGCACAACAATGTTAGCTATATAGATAACATAACATTTGACTCCATGTTAAATTCCCCAACAACAATGGTTTTCATTGATTTCAATACTCGCTTTTGAGATAATCAGACAACAAAATACAGTGTCACCTACAACTTCAATAAGCAGACAAAAGAAAAATGTTGCCGATATAATGTCCATCCTTGTAAGTGGCTGAATTCTCATTTATATCCAAGACAAAAGTGCATATTTAAAGGGTATCAGAGTCTGGAGGGGAATCAAAATCAAGCAAAGCTTGAAGAAAGTGACGATGGTAGCCGAGACTGCAATTCTACTGTTGACAGTGTCCTGTCAAGTGAACTCACTATAATTGTAACATCACATTCAGATGACGACAATGGATGAATGTCTGTGACAAGACTCTGATAATTTCCTCCTCTCTCAGAAGTCATTGCTAGGGGGCTTGCAGTGGCCGACACATTTATAACATGCGCCTGATTTGATGATATCTCCAGGGGTTCCATGAGCAAAGGGTCCCTATCACTCCCAGTATGGCTTTCACAATCCAAGGCAGTACAACCAGCAGCCATGGGAATCCCACAATGACCTAAAGGCCAACGTTGAAAGACTCCTATCTAGAATAATATCAAGCTCAACAACCAAAACGATAGAAGGATATGTGAATTTATTTTCAATGTGGGTAAACTTCCCTAAACACCACAGTTTCAAAGTATATTCAGCAATTTAGATGGATGACAGGCCAGCACTATGTGAAGATCGGGATCCATACAAGGTGAATGATTTTCACTTGAAATAGATGACATAATCAAACGACTAATTTCCTCTTTAGTAAAATAACAAAATCCCCCTAAAGAGAGCAAAGAAACAAAAATACCAACAAATTATGAGACAGATCAAAGCTTTTCTATAGGTGATATGGTTCACTGGATCGCCTCAAATGTTCAACAAACTGCCTCGGCTTACCTACTAAAAACGTCGTACTTCGAATATACGCCAATTGACACGAATTGATCGAGTGGGCATCAAATGATTTATATTTTTATTATCAAAAACAAATCTTAAGTTAAAAACTTGTATGATGTGTCATACTCCCTATTATAAAGTAGGCATTGAACAAATTATAAAAATACCATTAACCCCAATATAGTTTTAGGGATCTACACAAGAAGACGAAAGGTGTAAAACTCGTAAGTTGCAACCCTAATGGCATAACGCTCGCGGCTAATTCT
>JZKD02S1674225.1:4792-16588 GCA_000966675.3 Picea glauca | reverse complement strand
GTGCTACCAAACAAACATGTATTTAAGATAATGCATGTGTTTCCAAGGTTATGATCAAGGTGGAAAGGGGAATTGGGAATTCTCATTTTTATTTATATGATTGATTTTGGAAGAAGCATTAAGTTTATATGTACTTATTTCCAGTATATCTTTTAAGTCAATATTGTTTTTGTGGACTGTTTTTTTTTTTAAACTTGCACCTACATATGAACAATGGTAGACCTGGATCAATCCGACCATAGTGGGCCTAACCACCTAGTGCACATGTTGCCTAAGCGGACTCCTTCACAGTGTTGTTGGGTTTTTGGCGCTCCCTTCCACCACTAACATCAACGAATGACTTAGCCACAGTCTGTCCTCCATCCCATACACCTCTACACTGTCCTACCTTCAAAAAAACTACAACTAGATTTTTGAACTTCAGAGGCAGACTACTCTGTCCTCTTACTCCTGATTTCACTATGATCTGGTGTAAAATATAGGATTTGTCCTTAGTGGTTCATGGATGGAAAACACTCCATCCTCCACGAGACACATATTGATGGAGGCTAAAGTCAGCGCACTCATGAATGCTGTTGATGAGTCCCTCTGAAACAATGTGACTATCTTCACCTTGACGAACAAGCTCACCAGGCACACAAATTTATTGAAACCATCATTTGGAGCAACAAGCCTGTCTTCTACCTCTAGTTTTACAACCCTTCACAATACTTCACTGGCCTCTCTTCCCTATCCTATTCTTACCTCATGTCCCTTCACACCTACCACCTCTCCCGCCATCTACACTCCTACTCTCATTACTACCTCCCAACCTGCTTCCAAAGTTGCTTTCCTTCATGCAGACCGAAGATATTCTATGACAGAAATACAGACTGAACTTCCTAACACTTGAACTCTTCCACATTTTGCCTCATCCACTATTACTAACGCTTATCTCCCTACATCACATACTGGACTCCTATAGACGAACCCGTCCCCTACCTTGCGAGGTGAGAAAACACTCTCGATCACTATTGGACATCCTAGAATCTCTGGGATTAATTGCAAGACCTGTGCTCATACACTTGGGGGCAAGAAAACAACACAAAGACCGTGGGTTTCAAAGAAAACTAAAAAAAAACTGGTTCTTGGAGATGATATTGGCCTGGAAGATTCAATTTCCATGGCCCTATGCAACCTCGTGGGAAGACTCTCCTATAGACATCTTTGTACCACATATTTGGAAGATTGGGTGGTTAAAACTTGGAGGCATTTACTGGGTTATGTCCCAGATTTCTCACATCTTGGGCATGGCTGGCTATAATTCTAGTTCAAGTCTCTCGAGGACTCCACAAATATTCTGGAGTGCCTCTGGACACTAGATGGTAGTATCATTATGCTGAAGCATTGGCAGGTGAGTTTTAATCTATCACTTTACTACTTTCATCATCGACACCTGTGGGTCCTCCTACTTGGCCTACCGCTTCACCTTTAGAATGAAAAATCCCTTGCGGCCATTGGGAACTCCCTTGGTCGTTTCATCATTGTGGATACTAAGGAACTTGCTGGACTAGACAAGAAAATGGTGGGGATTCTAGTGGAGATAGACATACATGAGGGCCTTCTTGAAACACTTGACATAGACTGGAGAGGTCACCTTATGCGCCAGAAGCTTGACTACCTCGACATGCCATTCAGATGTACTCTCTGCAGACAAACAAGACACCTGAGAAAGTCCTTCACTGGTACTTTGGAAGATGAACTGTCAGAGGAAACCATGCTTGAGCTTGTCACCAACTTGGACTCCCCGGATGTGAACATACAGGTTAATATTCCAGATTTTTTTGAGGATGGTGACTCAAATGGCTTGGAATCCGTCACCGATAAGCTCAAATCCATTTGTCCTTCTCTATTTCTCTCGTTATCGTCCTGGGAAAAGGATCTATTGGACAACTCCTCTATCCTGACTTCGAGCTCAACTTATTTTCCTTGGGGAGACACTCCTAGGGACTACTCTGGAACTCTTCCCACACATAAGACTCCCAACCTGACCCACACCATACCTGAATCTATTTCACCTTCGTCACCTGTCTAATCTGGTACCCTTTCCCCCCATAAGGCCTCTGACCCACTTGGCGAGACATCGATTTTTTCCATGCTTGTCTCAGATTTACCTCACTCACCTACTAACCCTCATTCTCCCTACAAGTATGATGGGGTACAAACCCCTATCTTTCCTCCTCTTGCCTTAACCTTTCCTTCTGATTGTCCTTTGGTGGCATGGGAGCCCACCCTTGTTTTTCACACTACAAATCTATCTATGGCGACCAAGAGTCCTGGTGAAAATCTAATCGAATAGGGGGAGTACTATTGCATGTCATGCTTTAGTGAATCTGAGCTTGGTGAAAGCACACTCGGTGTTGTTTTGGATTCTTTAATCCCATCCTATAAAGAAGTTTTATCTCCCACACCCCTTCCTACCGTCCTGGGTAGTTCGCTATACAAAACACTGACCACTGGTGCAGGCTTGGGACCCACTAGGGTGTCGTCTTTGAACACTGAAAAAGACTACACCTAGTCAAGAGGGCAATGTTTTGAACACTCACCGATTAAAACTTGTAGTGCTCGTCACAAGGAGGGAACTTCTACTTTACACACAACGGTTTCTTCACATTCTCTCACTGATATTGGGGTGCTTAGAGGCATGAAATCCCTAGCAAGAACCAAGTCATGATCTTTCTCTCCCTCAAAATCAGAGGGGTGCCCCCCCCCCCAAAAAAAAAAATCCGCCTCCTTATGAAGGCTCCTTTCACAAACATCCCTGAGCATCATCTTCTTATAGGAAACCCTGGTTGACAATGAAAAGGTTAGATTAGTTTTGAATAAGTTTTACTCCAACTGGCACACCTGCTCTGTAAACTCACTTAGTACCTCTGGGGGTTTGGCCGTGGCTTCGGACCCAACCAAATTTGACTTAATCCCCTTTCTTGGTGTGGTGGCATCTTGTTGACAGGTACTTGCCGATGCAACAACAAGCAAATTAACTTACTCAGTTTATATGGTCCCTGCTCCGATAAACAATTTTTCTTGGAAAAGGTGGAAGCTCAGGATCTGCTTAACCTTGAAAACTTGATTATAGTAGGTGATATGAATTTTACAACATCTGCAGGGGAAGTTTGGGGGACCTCTTCCACTCTGGACACTTTGGCAGACTATTTTACATCACTGCTCTTAGCTCACGATCTGGTGGACTATGCTCCAGAAATTTTGGCTCCCACTTGGCACAATGGATGGGCTGGATCAGACTCCATTTCCAAGAGAATTGATCGATTTCTAATTTATGAACATCTTGTCCTCAGAGGATAGGATCCATTCCTGGGTGGATTTCCCATTTCTGTTAGATCATGCATCGATCCTCTTGCATATGGACTCGACTGCCCTTCAAATAACATATCCCTTCAAATTGAATTTGGGTTGGCTGCTAGAAGCCGAATTTAACTCTATTGTCTCTGAGGTATGGAAATATCCCCTCTTCCTCACTCAGCCAGGTATCCAACATCGCTTTATCTGTAAGTTAAAGTGCCTTACAGCCCGCATAAAAGGTTGGGCCTCTACCCACAGGAAACAAAATACACAAAGGCTCCAAGACCTTGAAACTGAGATTCAAGCCCTCCTACTAGTTTATGCACGAGCGGGGAACAACTAGCACATGAGTCAAATATTAAAAGGCCTAGAATCAGAAAGGAATCAACTCCTTCTCAAAGAAGAAGTTATCTGGAGACAACGATGCATAACAAATTGGATTAAGTGTGGTGACCTCAACACCAAGTATTTCCACAACTTCGCAAGCTATTGCAGGAGCAAAAACCACATTTGGGAGATTATAGATGCAACTGGTATACACCACAGAGGACAACAAGCCTTAAAAAAAGTAGCAATTAGTCACTTCAAACCCTTCTTTGAAGCGAAGCCAGCTGAAAATCTACAGGTTCTAGTCACAGTGGCAAGACTCTTTCCCCACATTGTTTCTGTGGATGATTCACTTACACTAGACAACCCTTGCATGCTACAGGAGATTTTGGTAGCGTTAAAATCCTTCTCCAAGGATAAAAGTCCAGGCCCTAATAGCTAGACTGTTGAATTCTATCTGCACTTCTTTGATTTAGTTGGACCAAATCTTCTGGAGATAGTGGAAGACACCAGGCTTAATGGAAAGGTGGCTGGAGCTTTGAACTTGAATTTTCTTACACTCATCCCAAAATAAGTAAACCCCACCACCTTCAACGATTATAGACCTATTACACTATGCAATCTGTGTTACAAACTCATCTCAAAAATTATTACGACCAGGATAAAGCCCATTCTTTCACAGACTCTTTTGAGAGAACAACTGGGATTCTTAAAGGGACACTAGATCCTAGATGCCATTGGCACTACCCAGGAGTTATTACATAGTATAAAAACAAAACATTCAAATAAGATTATCCTTAAACTGGATCTCAAGAAGGCCTTCAATTGCATCAACCGGGATTTCCTCATATTGATTATGACACAATCAATATTTAGCCACTCTATGATCAAGTCGATCATGAGCTGTGTGGTAAGTGAAAACTTTGTTGTACTGGTTAATGGAGAAACATCCTCTTTATTCCGTAGTGGCAGAGGACTACGACAAGGCTTCTCCCTCTCACCACTATTATTCATTCTGGTTATGGAATCCTTGAGTCTGCTTCTCAAAAATGGCCAAGAAGAAGGAAATATCACTCAAATTAAAGTGTCTAGGATTATCAAGGTATTACACCTCCTATTTGTTGATGATGTTCTCATCATGACAAATGACTCACTACATGAATGGAAGAAAATAAATGATATTTTAAAGACCTTATGCAGCGCCATGGGCTTGTCAATCAACTGGGAAAAAATGACTTTTCACTATGAAATCCTACATCAACAAAACTTGGATCAACTAAAAGGTATATTTCCATACACTTTTATACATCTTTCTACTGGTCTCAAATATCTGGGATATTTTTTAAAATATTATTCCTATAAGCCGACGGATTGGAACAGGTTCATAGAAAAAGTTGAAAAAAAGACTGGACACTAGTGCATGAGGTGGCTCTCCCTAGGAGGCCGGTTTACACTCATCAAAGCTTTTCTAGAAGGACAACCAATGAATTGGATGGCTCTCGCAGCCATCCCTGCTACGGTTATTGCAAAACTTTGAAGACTAACCTATAACTTCTTCTGGTCGGGCAACTCAAAACACTCATGTCAACACCTTGACAATTGGGAATCTTTGGTAAAACCAAAATTAAAGGGCAGATGGGGAATCAGGAATATCTACCACTTTAGCAAAGCTTTAGTGGTCAACTCACTCTGGCGCGTGTTGACAAAGCCATGCATTTGACACTCTGTCATCAAGGATAAATATCTCCCCCATACCAAAGTTACTCGCTGGCTTCGAAATGAGATTGAAATTACCAAGGTGGCTTCACAATTCTGGAGAAACCTAACAAAGTCAAAAAATTAGTTAACATGGCTTTGTTGGCAACCAGGCTCAGATCACTCAATTATTCTTGACAACAATTGCATTCTTGGCTTGGACAAATCCTATATTCTCCCCCCACATTTGATAGTGCACTTAAATTCAAAAAATATCTAGTATCTCTTCCAAGTCAGAGATAGCTCCAGATCTAGTTTATTTTCAGAAAAGTGGATTACCAACGCCAATCTAGAGCTCAACACAGAGCACACATTGTGCTGGGAAAAATTCTGCACAGAATTATCACGCTCAAGCATTCAACTTATTGATAATGATGATCAGATTCTATGGTCAGGGGGAAACCATTCAGGACACCTAACAATTAAGAATGCCTATGCAATGATTACAAATACGCTATGGCATACAAACATTAGTGGCTGGAGGAAACATCTCTGGTCCTGGCACTTAGCACCCAAGATTAAATTTTTCACCTGTCTCTTGATTGCAAACAAATTGAACACTTGGGATATTCTCCAAAGAAAGGTTTGGGTTGGCCCAAATATTTTCCAACTATGCCACAATGATGAAGAAACTTCAGACCATCTGTTTATTAAGTGCCCTTTCACTAGACAAGTTTGGGACAAAATTACACTGGAACTAAATCTAAAAACTAATTGGGACGGGTCAACACTCACAACTTGCTTTGATTATTAGTCACACAAGGAACACAATCTTATACAACTCCCTTCTCTGGTCTATTGGTCCATTTGGCTGGACATAAATAAAAAAATATTTGAAAATGGGACCCCATCCACAAGCTCTGCAACATACAAAACATTTGGAATGTATAAAACTTGGAAATATAATCACACTAGCAAGACAAGACTACAAAAAACAAAGCGGACACCTAACACAGGACATACCAACATGATGGTTTGATGGAGAAACGCAGTCAAATGGCACTCATAGCGGCGCTAGAGGACTGATCAGAATTACAAAAAATTCATCCTATAGATGGACCTTCAACTGTGGTCTAGGCACCAACACCATGGCAGAATTATTGGGTGCCTGGGCCATGCTACACTTGGCATCCTAATTAAATATTGAATTCCTTCAGATACTTGGGGATTCCAAAACTATTATCGAGTGGTTGAATAATAGGGGAAAACTCCAAGCCATCTCCCTCATGGCCTAGAAGAATAGAATTAGACTTCCCCAACCCAGTTTCAAAAAGCTATGCTACAAGCACATCTATCGTGAGCACAACAAAACAACATATCAACTATCAAAGACAACACTCCAAAAAATAACATGCATTATAACATACAACCATTGGATAGATAGACATGAGGGCCCTCCATATATCCTAAAACTTTTTTAAGATCTACATCACATAAACAACTCAACGATCACCTCTGTTTGAGCGAAGGATTTTCTATTGTTTTTTGCTTTATTTTGAGAATATATGACAGCTAGTTCTCGGGACTTAATCTCTTTATATGTAATTTTCAGACTCATAGAAGTTTTTTACTTTTGCCTTGTTGTTCAACTTATGATCTTTCTCCTTTTGTTGGCCGAAAGACCACTATAGGAGAAATATTCATATGACACTTGACCCTACAACTGTGATTGTAAAACATTTGCCATGAGAACATATTATATTTCAATATAATTGAGGAATTTTCCTATTGGATTTTTTTTTATGATTTATGATGGGAGGCATTATCTTAATAAAAAGTTTATAAAAAGTGATCTAAGTGTGTAAATACAATGATTAGTTTCAATGTACAAAACAACATAAAATCATTAGTGTGGAATGCATATTATAGTGCATAGCTTTGTACATATTAGAGTGGCACATTGATGTTGCGTCACGAATGTGTCAATATCAGTAATAATGTGATTTTGGTATTGTGATTCAGTTGTGTAGATTCAAAGTTTGATCACATGAGTACATTGTCATACTACTTTGGTATGTTGATATTTTTTTCATATCCAAAATCATCATGCATAGATAGAATGTTGGCATGTATTGATGTACATAAATAATTTTGCAAATTGTTACGCATAGAAAAACCAATAATCACAACAAATAATGGAGTCTCTTTCTCTTTTCAAATTTTGTACAATTATGTAATTTAGAAAATATGAATAAAAACAAATGATTCAAAATCTCTTAACATATAATTTATAACCAATGTATATATGTTGGTTGATGAGTTTGTTGTAACAAACTTAGTGTTATTCATATCTCATCATGTAATTATTTTCAATTAACAAAAAATCAAAAAGAGATTGTTACTCAATTTTGTTACACCAATGTATATGTAATGTATCAATATATTTTTGTTGATAAATTCTATGATATGTCACATCATTATTAAGTGATTGTTTATGCGAAGTAGTAACTTGACCATTACAACTTGTGTTGTGGTTGTACTAATTCCACTCTCATTTGGATCAATAAAAATTTTTTGTAACAATGTTTTTTTTTAAGAGGACACGCTTTCATGAAACTCATGCAAGTGACATTGTCTTATATAAAGTTATTACAATGAAGCAATGCACCCTATAAAATGTGTTACGATGAATCCAATACATTTCACAACTCACAACTAGTTTTTTGAATAAACATTTGCAATTGAGGGTATATGTTATGTCAAGATTGTCCAAAACTTTCATCCAAACCTAATTATAACAATCTAAATAAATAAACAAATCTCTTATTTATACATATTAAATAAATGTTAACTCATGTAAAATAAATATAATTAATTTTTTTTTTTTTCAAAAAAAAACAAAGACTCCATTTTACCAACCAACTAAACTCATTATGAATTAACTTTACCAATCAAGATAATGATAATATACTGATCCAAGTGAGGACCTTCAAGATCAAATATCCTCCATCTTGTTGATGTCGCTTTCTCCACTTGCTCCCAAATGTCCTCCATCTTATCGATGTCGCCTGCTCCACTTGTACAAGGTTTCCTTCCACAATTATTAGTTGCTTGAAATACATCTCCACAATATTTTTAGTTGTAGATATTTATTCATAAAATTGGATCTTTTAAGGCTAAACCACCACGGTCCAAGGGTGCTCTCACAACAACCTAGTTAACAAGTTGAAGATTTTTCGTGTTTGTCTTACCACCCTACCACATTGAATTTTGTATAGTCTGTTTGATTTAGGGATTGACACTGGTTGGAGCTAGAAGAGATAATCCTTGGAAGGTTGACAAAATTGATAGAATTGGATTAATTAAAATTAATTCTTATTAGGGTTCAACCATCTTGATCCTCAACGCTCCATCTTGTTTTTAATCTTTTGCATAATGGACTACTAGTCATCAGTTTTGTGTTGTTTTATGGCAATTGGGATTCCCAAGTATCAAAATAGGACCACTGATTTACCAAAGAAATCTCTAGGATCCGAGCAATTCATTGGAAAGAGGAAAGAGGGGGTCACTTTAATCATATATATGCTTTTTTTCTTTGTTTATAAGACCCTTGGAAGTAGATTTATAGTTATCTAAGAATCTTTTAAGATTTCTTGCAATAGTCATATATGAACCTCCTAACAACAAGGTGTCATTCGTAAATTGAAAATGTTTAACTACCTTAACCCCTCTTCCTATCATCACCCATTGTAAATTCCTAGAAAGTCTTTCTTTCTCTAGTATCCTCCCTAGAGCTTCAACCATAAGAATATAGAGTGAGGGTGATGAGGGAAAACCTTGTCGAAGCCCCATATTAATTTGAAAGAAGTAAGCCGATTGACCATTTACCAAAGGAACAATCCAAGGATATCCTATGCATGCTTTAAACTATTTTAAAAATATTAGGGGAAAACAAACTTGCTTAGAATACAAAAGACAAAACTATGCCTTAATTTGTCAAATGCAATTGCCAAATCAATCTTGATAATCATACCTCACTCATGGCTTCTTCTACTTGAATGAGTCACCTCTTATACCACGATCACCAATTTATCTATGTTCTCATGCTTTTTTTCTAGGTTAGAAAGCTCGAGGAAAATCCGTGAGTACTTCCCCTCATTTCGAGGATGGTACCCAGGGTAAACCCTACATTCTTCAAGGCACAAGGCCAGTCAACAAAAGAGCTTGAAGCTATTACAACAATAAACTCGTTATGAGCTCAACATGTCACTTACATGAATTGAACCCGGGTGGGGAGGATAACATTCCTCCCAACCATCTGAACTAAAGCTAATCAACATCTATGATATGATGTTTTTGAACAAAACCTCTTTGATTTTATGAAATAAGCGAGGGAAAAATATGACATATATGATTTGCAAGGATCTTGTATAAGGAATTACACAAAAAAAATGGGATGAAATCTTAAAAAGGAGGAGTGATTAGGTTCTTTAGGAATTAATGCCCAAAAGGCTGAGTTAGTTTCACCCCATAATTTGTCCTTTATACAAGATCAATTCAATATAAGATGCAGGTCACGATTAATGATGTGCCAACGTGCTCAATATTTATAAAAATGAATGAAGAATATGTCTATCCCAAGTTCTTTGTCAAGTTTCCAAGTCCCAAATAACCTTAATTATTTCTTCGTATTTTAATCTTTTCACCAATATTTTGTTGTCTTCTTTTGATACTAATAAAGGAATAAATCAACAAATCTTGAATTTCATTGATGTTTGGGATATAGTCTTCTAAATATTGTCAATTGGGTCTAGCCCAAGTAGTTGTGGGATGGAGTGTTATCCTCCCCACCCAGGTTCTATTCCCATAAGCAACACGTTGAGCTCATAATGAGTATATTATTGTAATGACCTGATGTCCTATAGAATATAGGGTTTAATCTAGGTACCATCCTCGAAATGAGGGGAAGTACCTGGGGGTTTTCCCCAGGTGTTTGTAACCTAGAATTTTGTTTTTTTTGAAGAAAGTCTTTTGTAGGCCTAATTAGCCACCTCTCTAATTTTCTCAAAGGTCTTCAACTTCAATCCATCCTTGGCTATAATCTCTTGGAATTGCTTCCTCATCTACCTAGGTTTTACCCAGTTCTAGAAGAAGGTTATGTTCCCATTAGTGACCTTTAGCCACAATTTGTGAGTCTTCAAACTCTAGTATTCCTCCTCCATGTGGAAGGCATGATGAAGTTTATGAGCAAAATATTTTTCTTTCAATAACAATGAGGGAGTAATGGAATGAGATTCCATTTTGGTTTGAAAGTTGCACAAATGCCATTAAATATAATCTCGATCTCTAGAGGGAGATGGTATATTTCTCTTTCCCATGCTTTCAACGTCCTTTTGGTGTTTTGAATATTCACCTCCCAAATGTATGAAGGATATCCATGAACTAGAATACACGATGCTTTACAAATCACTTGGAATACCTTAGGATCCTAAATCCACAAGGGATTGAGCTTGAATGGGATGGAGCTAAAACTTTTATCCTACTGAAGAGAAAAGTTGTGAATGAGAATTTGATATAGGTGCTAAGCTATATCACTTAACCCCATTCACATATTTTTCCATGTGAATTCACCTTTATTTGAATTGAGATCAAACAAATCCCAATTAGAAATAATATGATCCACCATTTATTGGAATGGGTCTCTTAGGTAAATTCCCCCGTGATTTTCTTCTAGGGATATAATTATATTTAAATCTTCTTCCAAGACTCTATATAAATTGAAATTGAATTCCCAAACTCTCTAAGAGAGGATTAACAAAGTTCCTTTTCCTTAAAGAGGGTTGGTGCATATATGTTAAAGAATTGAATAATATTTTGTTAGGATATTTAAATACTTAGGAGTTAGTTAAGATCAACTTGGTATAATGTGTCTTTGGGTGCATTGTGTTTCTTTAATATGCATTGTAATGATCTAATCCAATGGTCACAATGATGTTCTAGACATAAAGCAATCCTATTGTTCATCTTCTCCTTGACACTAATGACTATATTGATTTGTGGCTTAACACCGAATTGGTCCATCTTCTCTATTTAAAGAACATGGAGGGTCATTTGTTGATGATAAATTATGAGAAAGTCATATTTGTTAAATTAATTTCCTTTTGCATTAATATATTTCCTCAAGTGGCTGCATTGGATGGGGCCATGGACTATTTTCCTTTTTGGGGTTTTAACCATGTGCTACATTGGTGTATTGATCTTTGTTTTTTTTGTATGAGAGGTTTCCTCAAGGTGTTCAATTTATCTGCAAATACCTTGTTTATCGAACATGGTATTAGAGGCCCTATGAAGACCAACTTTGATTGTTGATCAAGATCTTAAACCTTTGTCACTGCATGCATTAAAGGAGTTATATATTGAGCTATTTCTAAG
>JZKD02S1674224.1:595213-608571 GCA_000966675.3 Picea glauca | reverse complement strand
CAATTGCTTGAGGACAAGCAATCTCAGGGAGGGAGGACTGTCATGTCCCCTCCCCTTTGAACCGCATCGTTGGAGGGATGCATTGGCTTAGGGGGCTCCCCGTAGGCCATAGTCCACAAGGATAAGGGAGTCGAGGGGTCCTAAGGGCCTTTATGGAGCAATGGCTTGCTCTTAGAGGTATCTTTGGGGCTTAAGTGAAGGAAAACAACCTAACTTAAGGAGAAAGTAAACCACAAAGGAGGACTTCAAGTTAAGGGAGACTATTTAAAAATATGAGAGGCTCATTTGGAGACACGATTTTGGATTGATGAGATCTTTGTTTTGGTTTGGGAGGCGGCTGCCTCAGACATCAAAAGGGTTGTTCAACCTGGTTGGGTTTCGTTGGGCTAAGGCCTCACCCTAGCTTAACACCTTTCTGCCCTAGTATCAAGCATACATCCATGGAGGCTTCTCTGCTGAAGAGGATCACTGGAAAGACTATCTCAAGGAGGCTGAACTCTGTTGATGAGCCCAAGAAGCTGCTTGAATGGATTCGTTGGTATTACCACTGATTTGGAGTTGCCGCAGTAGTGGAGAGGGCCGAGTAGAGGGGCCGAGTCCCCAGCTCAGTTGACAAGGTGCCTACATGGAGGGTTCGGACCCTACTCTACAGGTCGAAGGAGCTGGCAGGGGCAACATCAAGGTTCAAAAGAGGGGATCAAGTCCTAGTTGACAGTTGGGAGGTACAAGAACAACATACACCAAGCCAGCACACTGTTTTAGGTTTATTTTTAGTCTAGTATTTGTTGTGGTGGAGGAGTAGCTGCTATAGAAGCACTAGTTAAACTGCTTTATTGGTTATTTAGTATAGTGTAGATACTTCTTGGGGACATCAGCATTTAAACTCAGCATTCGGTTGATCTTGGGACAACAACCCCTTGAGGGTTCCCTGCTGTTGTGAATACTGTTTGATACTATCTACTGCTGGTACTTATTAACTGAATTGGATACAATTTTCTGCTGCTAATATTGGATATTGTACTGTTGTTTATGGTCACTGTTTACTTCTAAAATTAGTGCATTATATGGTATCTTTCCTGCTGATGTTACTGTGCAATAATTGGGAACCAGTACTGGCATTATTTATAAACTAGTGTTTGCTATGGCTCTCTGTTTATGGTAAACCCTTGTGTGGGAAATGGCACAATTCACTGGTTTACCAGCTGGCTTAAACCCCTAGAAACCCTAGGGTTATTACAAGGGTATACAAAACTTGCAGATATTTGGTAACTCTCTACTAGTTATTCACTGGGTGAATGGTATCAAAGAATTATAAACCCTGTTGTTGGAATCTGTTTATACACTAGTTATGGAGATGGTGGGGAAGTTCACAGATGTTACGTACACACATGTATATAGAGAACTAAACTTCCAAGCGGATTCACTGTCCAAACAGGGGTTGGAGATGATTTTTGGTACCATCAACATTACAGAAGTGAAACATGGATCAAGTCTCCCATCTGTAACAAGATATTTCTTTGATTGATTTCATGTGCTATGTTGATCATGTTTTTTGACTAGTTGTAAGTCCATAAGTACATTGGTGTTGTCTTTATTCTGAACATCTCATAGAATCCTAGAAGTAGGACATAGTTCCTTTTTTGTTGAAGTCTTTAGGACTGATAAGGCAAACAACTTGATGCATTTTAAGGACTATTATTTATTGGACTTTATGTGTGGGACCAGGTAATGATAGGAACATACGATTTCTTCTTTGGAAAAAAAATGTACATTGTATATATGCATATCCATATTCAGGGTAAGTTTCCTATACTTGGTAGTTGGTCAAATTTGGGACTGGGGATTTGATAGCAAAGTTGCACATGAAAAACTTTGAATTCGTATTAGTTTCATATACCTTTATGATATACCATATGATGACCAAATTTCACACATAAGTAAACATGATACAAGCCATATGTCGTTGACCATAGGATGGCATAAGATTTAGTTGATGTCATTGGGAAACCAGTATACCCTCTGATGCTAAGGGGTCAGTGACATGCTCATTAATGATGATAATGACATGAAATGCCCTGGAAGTTGAAAATATTCCCATTGGAGGGAATGCTATGGTATGTGTTGAATCTGTGCTATCCTCACCTCTCTTTTTTTTAACTTTTTCCATGCCATAGCACAAAAGGAATCTCCTCTTTTTTGGCACAGAGCCATATCTTTTACCAACGTTTCTAGATTAAAGCATTTAAAGGTTGACTTATGGATTTCCTTTGCTCATTGGGCGTTGACATTTCCATAGAATATGATCCAACGTATCCTTTTCAGTTACACACATTGGAGTCTGGACACTTCTTAGGTCCTTGCCTCGACAATTTTGTCATTGTTTATGCCATTACAAAGGCCCTCTGAATTACTCTCCTGACCAAATTATTTTTAGGCAGAGGCTATGGCTTCACCAGACCCATTTCCAGTTCACTTGTACTCTTGGATTTCTTAAATTTGTCCACACATATCCTGGTAAGGTTGTGAATTTTTATGTCTATCTTTCCAATGTAATCCTCTAGACGTACATGCTTGAAAGTTGAGATCCTTCTTTGGGAAAAGTGTTGCCCCGGGGTGTTTCTAGAATATCTACTTCTTGATTAAATATATAGTTAGGCTTAAGGTCATCTACCAGTCCATAGAGATCCCTTGCGTTCAACCAATTTGGGTAGTCATAGTTGTACAAGAGTAATTCCGAAAAACCATTCGTCCGAGGATAGGTTTTAAATTCTCCAATCTTGGGGTTGCCTCCAATCTTCCTAGGTTAGGACCTCACCATTTTTCTTCCAGAAATCAGTGCCACTTCCTCCCTATTTGGGTTCCAAAAGAACTGCAACACAACTTCATTCTGGGCCTTTCTCAAAAGCTTTCATAAATTTTAAAATTTATCATGTTTACCTTGGGTATTGTTTTGATAAGGCTTCTAGACTGTTTGAATCTCGTAACTAGTTTGACTCTTGACAGTAAAATCTTCTTCCAAATATGATCTGATAGGCTAATGGGATCTCATTCTTTTGTGCCTATTACAAATGGGTCTATTCTGGGTCTTTAACTCCTAAACTTCCTTTCTCCTTAGATGCACAAACTGTTGTTTGGATGAAGACCATTGTTAATCTGTAAAAAAATTATATTGTTTCTCATCACCTTAAGTTCTTACTTTTAGTCAAATTTAGTCTCTTGTGGTAAAAGAAAAAATTGTCCATTTTAATCAATCATATGTTGTTGTCTAAAATATTCTTTCCTGGGACAAAGGCTTTTGATTCTTTGTGATCATTCTCTTCATAAATTATGCTAGTCTATTAGCCAATACTATTGTGATGATCTTATTGCATACATTACAAAGAGATACTATTAAACGAGAATCTTAATGGTCTTATAGCTAACATTATGAGGACATATGGGTCTCCGGTTAGATAGTGTCGATGTTCGATATCGGTGGAACTAGGGTCACAATGGTAGTGTTAATGTCTGAATGCACTTTCCGTGTGTTTTGTATTTTCCAGTATTTTGTACTTCCCAGTAATTTGAACTTCTCTATCGTCTTTCTCAGAAGAGGGATTGATTTTCCATTACCATTGGTAGAATTCAGCACTGTTATTATATTGTTATACTAGCCAATCTTTTAGGTGTCTTCACATTAAGGAAGTCATATGAATTTTTTAAACCTTTGTATTGATTGTCATGCCAGCTCAAAGTGGTTCAGTGTTTCAACTCCAAGCTCAAGTTCAAGTTCCGGTTGGCAAGTTCAAGAGATCCATGAAAGTGATCTACACATCCACACCTTCAAACACCAATTATTGAGGCTGGTTTATTAGCTGGAGCAACTTTAGGTGTCTCAAATTTGTTTTTTCTCACCAATAATGGGATGCCATTCTGTTGATTGATTGTTGACTACTGATTAATTGTTGAAATCAATCCCTGATTCCCTAGGCTAGAAATGTCAATGGAAATGCTACCTTTATTAGTACTATTAGTCTTCCATGTTGATCTGTGCTCAACTGGAGTTTTCTCTGGATCTAAGTAACAACTATTCTTGACAGTTCTCAACCTTCAGGCTCTTGTGAGAATCTATAGTATTTCCCATGTGTTTCTGCTACAATATCGTTGACACGTTTTGTATTTTTGCTATTTATCTAAACAACTCGTTTATTTATTTGATTCAAGGGATTGATTTCTATGATCTATCATTTATGAAGAATCTCAGCTATATCACAAGAACCATTCTAGAAGTATCCTGTTAATTTAGTGTTCTATTTCTCTAATATCTTACCAATGCCTTATCAAGCTTGACCTGGTCAGCCAGGTGTTTGGGTACAAAGAGCACTTCAAGGTTTCAAAATAGTGACTGCTAACAATAAACATAAAGCATCAGTGTTGATTCACACAAATATTTGTTTTGGGGGGATAAGAGCATCAATGGAAATTCTAATAGAATGGACATACCTTCCAATCTCTTATTAGAAACAACTTTCAATGAAACTGTATCTTCATCTTTGAGCCAATTAACGTGTTGTCATGATAGTTGGCCATGTTCATCTTTTAGAACCTATAGTGTTGTCAATTCTCAAGTCCAGAAAGTTCTATCCTTCGTAAGAACATCTCCATTTGCTTTCTATTCTTACATAATTTCCTTAGTAGCACTAACACCCCCAATTTTGCCACTCTGTTAATGTCCTTCAAACAATTGATGAACTTGCAATGAAATCTACTACATTTTATGGGAGAAATGTTGTCGAGTGTGAAGTCTACATTCTGCTTGAAGATTTCAGGTTGGCATTATTATGTATTTAAAGATGCAGATTGCAAACAAGCCCTTAAAATAGCAACAAAACACAAACCTGAAGCATTCAAAATTTGCTGAGGTGAATTGCCCTCCACCAGCTTAAATCGAAGATTGAACAAGGTCAATTCGTATTGCATACCTCTGTTCTGATCTTCCACCCAAAGCGGTTGTTGATCGTAATGTAATACACTTTACTCGGACCGAGTTCAAGGTTAAAGACGGAGAAGAGCCCACCTATATGGAGACTGGGCTTAGCAATTCTGAAAGTAAGGCCATCCAATATCGTAGCAGCGGAGAGTTTATCACCATTAAACCAACAATGGCTTCATATGCACTATCTTTTATCGCATCACGTCCTCTCTTCGATTGCAGAGGTTATTCTTTTTAGGCGTATCCAATTATATGGAAGAACAAGAAACATCCCAACGAAATTTTGAACAGAGGAGCCACTTCCTCAAACGATAAATTAATTAGCGGGAATGGTAGGTGGTGAATTGAAGGCAGGCTTTGGATTTGGATGGATATGGATGATGGGCCTAGATATGGATGGTGGTAGATGGGCCGTAGGGCATGGGCATGGATGATGTATGGATGGTGGTAGATGGGCGGAGTTGGTAGAGGGGATGGGGCGTATGGATGGGTAGGCAGCCATAGGGTAGAGATGATCGGTGACGGGAGTCGGATGGGAGTCGGGACGTCGTGAAAGGATGACTAGCAAAGGTCGATTTTGTTTGGCCTTTAGCTTACGCCAAATAATAATACGTAATGTACAAAAATGAAATGAGTTATTTTACACATAACAATTATTGACAATGATAATAATACAATAATACAAAAAATTATTGTATTTTTACAGTAATACAAATAATAATATATAATTGACAATGATGAAATGAGTTAGTTTGCATATAACAATTATTGACAATGATAATAATACAAACAATTATTGTATTTCTAAAATAATATAAATAATAATACATAATTGACAATGATGAAATGAGTTAGTTTTCATATATTGAAATAAAATATATGTTAATATATAAGGGTGTTAGTTGTGTTATTTATTATTAGTTAATAAAAATAATAATATGTAAGGTATGTCAAAACAGAACCTTAAAAAAATAAATTTAAATATAGAATGTTATCCTAAATTATTTACGGTTCATTAATCATCATATAACAACTCATTGTTCAACATAATTTAAAATTTAGCAACATGATAATGAATATCATATTCAACATAAAAAAAATGAACAATATAACAATAATTAACACGGCACAATAATGATGATAAATACCTCAAACTGATAACTGACTAACCTCCCAGCTAGCTCCCTAGCTCCAGGATTCCTTACGGTTTCATGGCCCCCGAGCCCAAAATTCCCAGCAACAGGTGCCCCCTGTGAAAGTTCTCAAGTCTATAAGCACACACAAAAAAAAGATACATAGTCTTCACTCCTCCTCCCCTCTCCCTCCTCCAATCTCCCCAAAAAATATTACCCCCAAACAAAATAAGACCCCTCTTCCTGAGTGTTCCCCCTTGCCTTATCCTCATTTCCTCATTATTCACCACCTTATCCCTCCATTAAATCTCAACCACCTTATCCCCCCTTCATAAATGGGTCCATCTACCAATACAGTTGTATTATTAACTAAGTTTTCATAATAAAAATTAATAATTCATTAAACTAATATTAATTAAACAAATATTTAATCGTGATAATTAATTAATTAAACTAATATTCATTAAACAAATATTTAATCATGATATTTAATTAATTAGTTAATTAAACTAATATTCATTAAACAAATATTTAATCATGATAATTAATTAATTAATTAGGGTTGTTACATAAACCCACCCTTCAGGAAACTTCGTCCCGAAGTTAAAGTAATTTATGATACAAGAGAAATGACACATGGTAGACACATTCATATCCAATAAACAACACTATCAGTAAGTAAGCCAAGAAAACTCATACATATTAGTGTACATGTGCAAGAAATGCATGTGTAGCTAGTACATACAAGTCTCGTGCATGTACTAATAACAATAACTATCATCTCTATAGCAATTTTTGTATGCATCCAATCCAATCAACAAGACTATTCATTTTATAAAAGATAATAAATCAATCAAATGTTTGTGAAATCCCTTAATTACAATAATCTAGCTCAACAATGTTTATTTAGACAATTATAGTTCAATTAAGTAATCATGAATATACGTGTATACACATTTTCTTTTCAGAAGGAAAAGCAATAAATTCCACCATAAGGCAAATCTCCATACACTCTCAACTATTTCTATTCATCCTTCCTCCCTAACTTACTTCCATCTTCCATTCCTATCCTTCCTCTGTTGGACTATCTTGGAGCGTCAACTATATTGACCTAATTCCAAATAAAACCCGTAAGCGGAAGTGTCACTATCTTGACCAAGCTTCCCTAGCAGGCAACTAACAGTCATCATCACACGTCTAGGGGAGCATGAGCTAACACCATCCTCCCATGACTCCAGGTTTCAGAGGATACATGGTGGGAAATGCCTCCACCCTTCTTAATAGGACTAGGGTCCACACCCTACAATGGAATATATTGTGGCACCATGTTGCTGGGAATTTTGCCATCGTTTATTCAGTTTTTGGGCAGTCTCACCACCTGAAAACCTACACTGGTCCATATATCATAACAGTGCATTTGTACCAATATAATTTCACATACAAAGATTTGTACCATATTGTTTCTCGGTCGGTGGTCATGACATCTACTTTTATTACCATTATCCTTTGGCTATTTCATAGCCCATTGACCTGCAAATTAGTCTATAACACAAACTCATACATATCTATGCATTATCATAATGTACATGCATCCGAACATAATCTCAACTCAGTATCCATGTACCAGCAACTTTAATGTCAAAATTTTCAAGTTAGAAATAGATCTCATAATATCCTCATAATTCAATTAACGTTACCTGTTCATAGAATTTTCATTTACATAATAGATTTCATCATATCCACCATCATTCACGTGACGTTAAACATTCATAGATTTCACATTCACATAATATATTGCATCATATCCATCATCATTTAAGTGACATTTAAACATTTATAGAATTTGCATTCACATAGTAGGTCACATCATATCCATCATCATTCAAATAACATTTAAACATCCATAGAATTTGCATTAACATAGTAGGTCGTATCATATCCATCATCATTCAAATAACATTTAAACATTCATAGAATTTACATTCACATAGTAGGTCACATCATATCCATCGTCATTCAAGTGACATTTAAACATTTATAAAGGTTCATATGTCTTAAAAGTTCAAGTGTATCATTAAGAGTTTTGTGGTAAATAGAAAATAAAGGTAATTAGGCCTCAAGTAATCCTAGTTGTCTAAGCCAAAAGGTGGTGTTACATATACCCAACCTTTGAGAAACATATTCTCGAGGTGGTAAAAAAAGTGAGGGATAATCTCGTCGTAATGTCTCGGCATCCTCCCAAGTAGCATATCCTGGACTATACTTGTCCCACTGGACCTTAACTTGGTCTACCAGATAGTTCTTGAGCTGTCGGACTCTACGGTCCAATATGCATAACAGTTCTCCCGTGAGGGTTCCCACGTCCGATACCTACAATTCCTTCCAATTTAATTTATGTGATTCATCAACAACATAATGACATAGAACAGATACATGAAAAATATTATGAGTTTTATGCAAGTGGGGTGGCAATATGAGACGATAGGAAAGAGGTCCAATTTTCTCTTGGATTTTGAATGGTCCTATAAATCGAGGTAACAACTTTGTCCCCTTCCCGAACCGAATGGTACTCTTATTAGGCCTGATACGAATGAAAACCTGGTCTCCCACTTTATAACTTCGGTTAGTCCTGTGTGCATCAACATAACTTTTTTGTCTATCCTATGCTTCCTTTAGTCTCTGCCTAATTTGAATCACCTGTTCCTCCATCTCTTGAATCAATTATGGCCCAAATGTCACGCAATATTCTAATGTTTCCCAACTCAATGGTGTTCTTCATAGCCTTCCATACAGAGCTTCATAGGGTGGCATTCTGATGGAGCTATGAATATTGTTATTGTATGTGAACTCTACCAAAGGTAGGTACTTCTCCCAATGGGTTCAATTATCCATAACATACATCCTAAACATGTCTTCCATAAACTGATTTACTCTCTCAGTTTTCCCATCTGTTTCAGGATGATAAGTTGTGCTTAAGTTCAACTGAGTCCCCAATGCTAACTGCAAACTTGTCCAAATCCTAGAAGTGAATCTGGAGTCCCTATCTGAAATCATGTTCTTGGGTATCCCATGCAAACGAATGAACTCACTTACAAACACGCATGCCATATCAGTGACATCGTAAGTGTCTCTAACCGGAATAAAATGAGCACTCTTGGTTAACTTATCAACTATCATAAGGATGACATTGTGTCTATGAGATGTGAGCAACAACCCCACAACAAAATCGATTTAAATGACTTCCCACTTGGACATAGGAACATCATGTGGTTGTAGGAGACCTGCCAGGTGATGGTGGTCGACTTTCACTTGTTGACACTCTAGGCACTTGGCGATGAAATGGACTACATCGCGCTTCATGCCTACCCATAAGAAGAGCTTCCTCATGTCTGCGTACATTTTCTTCACACGCGGATGCACACAATAAAGTGCTCGATGGACTTCCTTCAGTATGATGCTTCAAATATCCCCACCTTCGGGGATGTACATCCTTCCTTGGTATCTTAATAGCCCATTTTCTTCCAGGATATATCCTTCATACTTTGGATCTAATTGCCTCCCACTCTGGAGGTTTGAAGTAACCTTTAAATACCAGCTATCTCCAAGGAGTTGCATCAACACACGTTCCCTTAGATTGACTTTTAAGGGTACCAAGGAGAAGACACATGGTCTCCTACTCAAGGCATCCATGACCACATTTTATTTTCCCTTGATATATGAAATACCAAAATCATACTCACTCATTAAATCACTCCATCGCCTCTGCCTGGCATTAAGATCCCTTTGAGTGAAGAGATGTTTTCAACTTTCATGGTCTGTTTTGATCTCAAAGTTTCACCCCACTAGATAGTGCCTCCAAAGTTTCAAAGCTAGCATTACAGCTGCCAACTCTAAATCATGAGTAGCGTAAAGCTCCTCATGTTTCTTCAACTTCCTTGATGCATAAGCTATCACTCCTCCATCTTGCATTAGCATGGCCCCCAACCCTTGTTTCGAGGCATCCATGCAGACTGTGAAGTCCTTTTCCATATTCGACACTTGTAGAATTGACGCACTAGTTAGTAACCTCTTAATCTCGATGAATGCACTATCACATTCTTTTGTCCATTCATACCTGACCCCCTTGCGTTGCAAAGTGGTGATGGGTTTCACTATTTTAGAGAACCCTTCCACAAATATTCAATAATAACCTGCTAGCCCCATGAAGCTTCTTACCTCATGAGCATTTCTCGGCACTGGCCATTCCATAATGGTCTTTACCTTTTCTGGGTCCACATAGATTCCTTCACCGGAAATGATATGCCCTAAATAGTGAATTTCTTTCTGGAAGAAGGAACACTTCGACAACTTCCCATGCAATTTTTTCTCTCTAAGGTAGGACAACACCACTCGCAAGTGTTCCTCATGGTCTCTTTCGTTCTTAGAATAGATGAGGATATCATCTAGAAAGACTTGTACAAATCGGTCTAAGTACTTCCAGAATACACCATTCATAAGGCTCATGAATACTACTGGCACATTTGTTAATCCGAAAGGTAATACAATGAACTCGTAATTCCCAAACTGAGTTCGAAAGGAAGTTTTAGGAATATCACCTTCCTTAATCCTTAACTAGTGATACCCTGATTGCAAATCAAATTTTGAGAAAACCATTGCTCCTTTTATCTGATCAAAGAGAACATCTATCTGTGGAATTAGGTACCTATTTTTCATTGTAGCATGGTTCAAGTCCCTGTAATCTATACATAGTCGTAAGGAACCATCCTTCTTCTTCACAAAAATTACTGGTGCACCCCAAGGTGAAACACTAGGAATTATTAGCCCTAAGTCGAGTAACTCTTTCAACTGCATCTACAACTCACAAAGTTTTGGCACTATCATCCTATACAGAGTCTTGGAAATTGATTCTACACCAGGTTTTATCTCAATAGTAAAATCAACCTCCTTCTCACGAGGTAACCCCGACAACTCGTTCGGAAAAACAACCTTAAAATCTAATAATACTGGGTATTGATCCAAGGTGGATCCTTTCCTTTCATTCACTACTTCCACTACATATAGTTGATACCCTTTCCTCATGCACCGCTTAACCTTCATAGTTGAGATAAATTGTAGAGACACCTTTCTCCGTACACCGTGGATCTCTACTGGCCTTCCTTCATCGTCAACACAAAGCACCCTTTTTGTGAAACAATCTACCATAGCTCGATGGGATTCTAACCAATCCATTCCAATGATTAGGTTATATGTCCCGAGAGCAGTGATGTATACCTTCAACCTAGTAGTACACACTCCCAGGTATACTATACAATTATCAATGCTAGGTCTTATCAATTTTTTTCCCCCGAATCCATCTCGACTTGTTTAAAGTCATCGTGCTCGTAGGTTGCCAACCCACTCTTTTCTAATGCAGAAGGTGAAATGAAACTATCTGTAGCACCATAATCAAATAAAATTTTAACATTGATATGATTTAGCATACCTGATGACTCCACCACCATGGATTGATTTTCTTCCTGACAATTATTAACTGCTGCGTAAATATGGTGGCTACCGCTTTCTCTTTCCATCGGGGCCTTTCCTTCTCTATGCACAAATATTACTTGCAACTCTAGGCAGTCACGCTAGTAATGGGGTCCTCCACATCCCCAACATGTAACATGAGATTGAAACTACGCACTTCTCTGTGACAGTCTTTGAAATGAGTTCCTTCCCCTGGAACCCCTGCCCCTACTAGCTTCTCCCTAAGAAGGTCGTGAACCTGCCGACGTCGTCGGTGATGAACGAGATGTTGCACTTGCTGCCATCGAAATACCTGTGGAAACTGTCCTTGGTGTGACTCTATTACCATAAGGAGGTGGCCTAGATCTCCTTCCCCTCAAGAAGGTCCTAGGGGTCTTCCCCATGAATCCAGGATGATGTGGAAAGGTCGAGCTCATACCTCCATTTAAGTTCATGTGTTCCTCAGCATAACATGCATTTTCAAATGCTTCCACTACTGAAGACAGTTTCCACATCCGTACCATGGCCCTTATCTTAGGGTTTAACCCATAGACAAAGCATTCTTCCTGTCATTGATCATTATCCATGTATGAAACATATTTTACCAATTCCATGAACCCGATCTTGTACCTTTCCATGGTTCAGTTTCCCTGTACTAGAGCATGAAATGCACCCACCTGTTGTTCCTCGTAGTAAGATGGTAGATATTTCCTTCAGAACCTTTCCTCAAAAAGTTCCCAAGAGACAGTGTCTGGGGTAAGGTGCAACTGCCTCTCCAGGTTTCCCCACCAATTCAAGGCACTGTCCATTAACTGAAAGATTGCTATTTTCACCTTTGATGTGGAAGCATAGTCTCTTAAGGTGAAACATCGTGTCATTCCTTCCAACCATGTCTCTGCACGTTCACTAGAATGACCCCCAACAAACTCTGGAAGTTTAATCTTCTGCATTTCTCTAGGGATGTCCTTGGGTGGAGGCTCTCCCCCTGAATCCCTCGACACTCCAGGGTTACCCTCTCCAGATGGTGGGGGCTCCACTTCGATTCCTGCTGGTTGACACCCCTTTAAAGTCTCATTAATGGCCTCTAAAGAGAGCAGAATGAGAGCTATTTCAGACAATGTTGGTGGCAGTGTTGGACGTCCTTGCGATGATGCCCCTCTGCCTCGATTTCCTCGAGTCCTAACCATCCTGTATAATTGAATCTGCATCAAACCAAATGTATGTCAGGGAAGAGTTTAAGGCAATTCACATTCGCGCAACTTATACTTTAAAACATGGGGTTAGGCGTAAGTTTTTTTTACTTGTCTGTAAACAGACGTTACTCTCTTTAGGGTAAGTGGCTAGGTCAGGGTCGAAATCCTCTAACCTCGATTTTTTCGCCTAAAAAAACAACTGACTCTCTCGCCTGGTAGCTACGCTAGCATTGTACCACACTCACCAATTTCCCTATCTTACCTTCTTAGTGTGCATGAAGCCCCTTCCCCCATGTCATGGTTTAAGTCCTTCAACTTTTCGTTTAAAACTAATTAATGTGATTTTTAACATAATTTATGTTAACATTAATTACTCACTTAATTAATTAGTCACTCGTTAATTAATCACTAATATCATTTGTTGAAATAAATTTAAAATTTAAAATTAATCAAATTTAAAATTTAAGAATTTACACTAAATAATGATTTAAAATAATTAAAATTTACACTAAATAAAAACAATTAAATTTTAAAATAATTAAAACCAATGGATTATAT
>JZKD02S1674224.1:578975-595048 GCA_000966675.3 Picea glauca | reverse complement strand
AAAAAAAATCAAAGATGGACATCGTGGGTCCTCGCATGGGCCCACATTCCCCTCTTCCTTTTCTCTCAACTCCCAAACCCTACATCCACTTGCATGCATAATGCTTCCTACCTCCTTTGTTGCATCTCCCCTGTCTACCTCCTCTGTCGCCTCTCCCTTTTCTGCAATTGCGTCCGAAGGTTTCTCCCACACCTCCCCCACTCTGCAATGACACTCTTGAAACCATCCTATTGCTGAAACCTTTGGTATTAGTGACAACGAGCTTTTTCTTTGATGGCTTGGCAACTTGGTAGAGCAGATTGGTTTCTTGGGTTTTTGGCTATGCAAATACTTACGACCTCCATTAAATCTCATTGTTCAGGGTCTGCAGATTCATTTCATGGTGACCGGAGTGATACCTACGAGGGTTACAATTACATGTATAGTGAATGCCAACCCCATTAAGGCCTCCGATTGTTAGTTTGTGAGTAATATGCATGCACTTTTGTAACCCTCACCCGGGAGCTCACCCCTTTTGGGCCCCCTTGTGACCTTCTCCTCTATGTGAATTGATTCGTGGCATTTGGGAGCTTGGTATCGGCTAACTTGTGTTGTGCTTCAGGTGCTTGGCTCGGTCTCGTTTGGTCGTTGGGCACTGAAGTGTGTTTTAAAATGTATTCTCCTCTTGTGGGCTCCTCCTTCATGGATTGAAGCTTGACAATGGTCACTTAGAGCTTGGCCTTTATGGCTTGAATCTTGGACACATGGGCTCTTCCCTTGATGCGCTCGACCAATAGGTCATGGTTTTGAGTCAACTGAGCACGAAAACGTGGCGTGTTGGTGAAATATTTCTTGCCAAAACGTTGACTTGGTGGTGGTCGCGGGTTCAAAACCAATGTCCACACACATAATGCGTTGTTGGTTTGGGCTGTGTATATTTCTTTTTAGGTGATCGAGCTATCATCTTTACTTTCATTTTCAGTTCTATCTATCCCATCCATTGATATTATTCTCCTTATAATTCATTTACTGTTGATGGTATGATTGGTGAAATTCATCACAAGCACCTGTTCTAAAGAGGTATCCGGCTCCACTATCATTAACAACACTCATGACTCTTGTTAATGTAGTAGAATCTGCTATAATTGATGTTATCTCCGAGCATAAAAAGTCCAATCTCTGGGCTATAGGATGGAATATGGAGCTTCTTAGTGTCATATACTTGGTAAGGATCTTGACATTCAACATAAATTGTTCGTTGAAATAGAAAGGTTTCACAACATTACAGATTGAATATAGAAACAACATATTAATTGGAACAATCCCTAGTACTTAGATTGATTGGTAAATATATTGAATGCTCTAAGGAATCGTAGGTTCTGCACTGATTTTTTTTTTTAATAGCTTGGGGTATAAGCAAAAGAGGGCCTGTGTTCGTGGTAGTATTCAACCCACTAGCCACAATTGACACTGCAATCTTGGAGCTTATCATTATTCATGTGTATCTGTTAAATCTAAGGAATAATATATCATCGATCATTTCCACTTTTAGTGATCATGCAACCATTGAAATATTTTTGAAGGATAGAGTATTGGACCTTACTCCTGTATGTTAACAACTTTGATAAATAATATTAGTGTTATTTTGTAAAAAAAAAAAATCAGCTACTAAGGTGACTCAGATTTTGACAGAACTTAGCAGGGAATGGCCTGGCTATGCCTATGATTTGTTTTCAAAGAACTGTAACCATTTATCTGATTCATTTTGTGAAAATATTGGAATACAGAAAATTCCAGGTAAGGAGGTCTTTATTTTCTTTCCAAACATTCTATTAAGATGCATGTACATGATAATTGTACTGCCAATCAATTAAATTATTGTAAATAGAATACAGATAACTCCAATTCATGTTGTTTCAGTTAAATCTATGTTCTTTTGTACCACCTACCCCTTCAGCTTACCACAGATCTAAGTTTTTCTGGTTTATTTTTTGTTGTTAAAGGGATGTAGTTTTTTTTTGTTAAAGGGTTGTAAGGGTTTCAAGGTGGCATGCCCAGGTTTTCATGGTTGTTTAAGGATCATAAAGCATAACATTCAGTCAAGGGTCAAGAGGATGGGTGGGTAGGTAGGCCTTTGGCCCCTGATTTTAAACTAGGGCTATGATACCATGTGTAAGGTCTGTCCAAACAGAGCCTTAAAAACATAAATGTAAATATAGAATGTTATCCTAAATTATTTATAGTTCATTAATCAACATATAACAACTCATTATTCAACATAATTTAAAATTTAGCAGCATGATAATGAATATCATATTCAACATAAAAAAAAAAAATGAACAATATAACAATAATTAACACAACATAATAATGATGATAAATACCTCAAACTGATGTTGTTCTAAAACTCTGCCCCAAGATGAAGCTCTGCCCAAAACTACCTAACCTCCCAGTCAGCTAGGAATAGCCTATCTGACTCCCTAGCTCCAGGATTCCTTATGGTTTCCTGGCCCCCGAGCCCAAAATTCCCAGCAACAGGTGCCCTCTATGAAAGTCCTCAAGTCTATAAGCACAAAAAAAAGATACACAGTCTCTACTCCTCCTCCCCTCTCCCTCCTCCAATCTCCCCAAAAAATATTACCCCCAAACAAAATAAGACCCCTCTTCCCGAGTGTTCTCCCTCGCCTTATCCTCATTTCCTCATTATTCACAGCCTTATCCCCCCATTAAGTATCAACCACATTATCCTCTTTCCATAAATGGGTTCATCTACCAATACAGTTGTATTATTAACTAAGTTTTCATAATAAAAATTAATAATTCATTAAACTAATATTAATTAAACAAATATTTAATCATGATATTTAATTAATTAATTAAATTAATATTCATTAAACAAATATTTAATCATGATAATTAATTAATTAATTAAGATTGTTACATAATAATAATTGTTAATATTATTAATAATATTTTATATTAATCACCACATTAATATGTAATAATACTTTATAATATTCATAAATAAAGTATTAATAATACTTTATTAATTAGTCATTATTATTATTATTCATAATTATATTTATTAAAAATATTATTATTACTTTATTGTTATTATACATAATATAGYAATAATAAATAATAATGATAATTATTAACTATATTATTAGTGATTATTATTAATTGTTATTAAYATATTTAATTAGTTATATCATATGAGGATTACTTTAAGGATATGTGTGTATAATATACATAYCCTTTATACAATAATTAATAATTAATCATGTCAACAATAATTTGTTAATAATATATTAMGKTTAATTATTAGGGTTACAATTATAAGACTTTTCTTTATTTTRATGGTTTGGGAATATGATTTAAACCTTAGGTGGAATTTATTATTTTCAATATATTGGATTTAATGAAAGTTTTCTAKGTGTGGGAGRCTTKCTTTGTTAATTCTCCCACCCATRATAAATAAAACCAATGAAAAATATATAACAATGATATATATGGATGTATAATGGTCATAGTTTGTATCATGGTACAATGTATACACTCATAGCTTGTATAAAACAAGTTGATTTTATTTATAAATCATCATTTGTAACGTATAAGTCAAGTATATTTGTTATGAATGTCCTTAGAATAATATAACTCATTTCTTGCAAAGTTCTAAATGCTTTTCTATCACTGTTATGATGAAAGGTATAAATTATTAAATGATTTTCTATGAATGTCCTTAGAACCAATATAAATCAAATAGATTTACTCTCAATGTCCTTAGAACAAGTATAATTCACCATCTACAAATTTAAATTTGATTTGTTATCAATGTCATGAGAACAAGTATGATTCTAAGCTTCCTTCTATGTACTACAAACAAAAACGGATGTTGCAACATGACGAACATAGTAATGTTGCAATGTGATGCAATATGATGAAGATATAATGTTGAAATATGATGCAATATGATGAACATATTATGTTGCAATGTGACGAACATGTTGCAATGTGACACAATTGTTGCAACACATATTGTGTTACGACGTGACGAACATATACGGTTCCAATGTGACACAAATATCATGTTGTCGCAATGTGATGCAAATATCCTTTCATCACAAGGTGACACAAATATCATGTCATTGCAATGTGATGACCATAGCATTGTTGTCACAATGTGACAAACATAGCCTTCTTGTCACATTGTGACAAACATGGCCTCCTCATCATAATGTGATGCAAATATCATGTCATCGTAATGTGACGCAAATATCATGTGATAGCAATGCGATGACTATATCCTTGTCGCCGCATTGTGGCTAATATGGCCTCCTTGTTACAATGTGACAAATATCAAATAGATTTACTCTCAATGTCCTTAGAACAAGTATAATTCACCATCTACAAATTTAAAGATGATTTGTTATCAATCTCATGAGAACAAGTATGATTCTAAGTTTCCTTCTATGTACAACAAACAAAAAGGGATGTTGCTATAGGACGAACATATTGCAATGTGACACAAATGTTGCAACACATTATGTGTTGCAATGTGGTGAACATATAATGTTGCAATGTGACATAAATATCTTGTCGTCACAATGTGATGCATATATCCTTTCATCACAATGTGACACAAATATAATGGCATTGCAATGCAATGACCATAGCATTGTCGTCGCAACGTGACAATCATAGCCTTGTTGTCACATTGTGACGAACATGGCCTACTCATCATAATGTGATGCAAATATCATGTCATCGCAATGTGACACAAATATCATGTGATAGAAATGCGATGATTATATCCTTGTCATCACATTGTGACGAACATGGCCTCCTCATCACAATGTGACACAAATATCATGTCCTCAAAATGTGATGCAAATATCATGTCATCGCAATATGATGAAAATATTGTGTTAGATTGTTGCAATGTCACACAAATATCATATCATCGCAATGCAACGACCATAGCCTTCTTGTCGCAATGCGATGAACATAACATTGACCCAATTAATGTATTAAGGCTATGTTCAACCTAGACCATTTACTAAGGCTATGTTCGACCTAGGCTATATAATAAGGCTATGTATTAATACTTTATTAATGTATTAGTATGGTCATTAAGGTCCTTATAATGTATTACTAAGGTTAGTAAAGTCAATGTATTACTACTTTATTAATATAATATTAAAATGTATTAGTGTATTAATACTTTAGCAATGTATTAATTAATAATGTATTAATAAATTAATACAATACATTATCAAAGTATCAATTAATTAATAAGTTACATTATAGATTAATGTAAATTAATACTTTAATTTAGAGATTACGTTAATTTAATGATGCATTATTTATGTATTAATACTTTAATAATGTATTATTAATCCATCATCCCAATTACTAACATAGTAATGTTGCAATGTGATGAACATAGTAGCATCACAATCTGAACAACATAGTAACGTCCCATTGTGTCAAACGTATCCTTATCATTCCAATGCAATGAACATAGCCCCACCATCACAATGTGATCAACATGCCTTAACATCGCACTATGACGAATATAGCCTTGTTGTTGCAATGTCATGAACATAGCCTTGTCAACGCAATGTGATGCAAATATCCTACACTCATAATGTAATACAAATATCCTATCATCACAATGTGATGAACATAACCTTGTTGTCACGATGTGTTGAACATAACCTTATCTTTTCAATGTGATGAACATGGGCTCGTCATTGCAATGTCATGAACATTGCCTTATCATTGCAAATAAAGCCTTATTATCACACTTTGAAGAGCATATCCCTATCATCGCACTGTGAATAACATAGCCTTATCGTCACACTATGACGAATATATCCTGCAATGTGATGAACATAGCATCGTCATCCCAATGTGACGAAAACATTATGTGCTCAGAATACGATGCAAATATCCTATCGTCACAATGTGATGAACATAGCCTTATTTTCGCTATGTGTCAAACATAGCCTTGTTGTTGCTATGTTCTAAACATACCCTTGTCATTGCAATGTCACAATCATAGCCTTGTCATTGCAATGTGATGAACATAGCCTTGTCATCACAATTTCATGAACATAGCCTTCTCATCTCTATGTGATGAACATATCCTTGTCATGGCAATGCGATGAGCATAGCCTCCTCATCACAATGTGACGAAAATTTCCTGTCGTCGCAATGTAATGCAAATATCATGTTATCACAATCTGATGCAAATATCTTATCTTTTCAATGTGAGGACCATAGCCTTATTGTGGCTATGTGGCGAACATAGTCTTTTCTTCACATTGTGATGAACATGGCATGCTCGTTACATTGTGAGCCAAATATTAGTCCATCACAATGTGATGCAAATATCATGTCATCGCAATATGATGCAAATATCTTGTCATTGCAATGTGACAAAAATATCAAGTCGTCACTATGCGACGACCATAGAATTCTAGACACAATGTGACGAACATATCCTTGTCATCGTATTATGATGAACATATCCCTCTCATCACAAAGTGAAGCAAATATCTTGTCGTCACAATATGATGTAGATATCATGTCATCGCAATGTCACACAAATATCTTGCCATCGCAATGTAACGAACATAGCCTCGTGATTAATTCTTTATGTAAATTAATTCTTTAATTTATACATTAATAAAAAATTAATTTATATACATTAATATAAGATATTAATGTGTTACATTAAAAGTTATAATGATATATTAGTGTAAAGTAATAATTAACTAACACATTAATGGTCATCCCCAAGGCATGTCATCACAATGTGATGCAAATATCATGTGATAGCAATGCGACGGCTATATCGTTGTCATCGCATTGTGACGAACATGGCGTCCTCGTCACAATGTGACGCAAATATCATGTCGTCGAAATCTGATGCAAATATCATGTCGTCATAATATGATGAAACTATCTTGTCAGATTGTCCCAATGTCACACAAATATCATATCGTCACAATGCAACGACCATAGCCTTCTTGTCACAATGCGATGAACATAACATCGACCCAATTAATGCATTAAGGCTATGTTCAACCTAGGCTATTTACTAAGGATATGTTCGAACTAGGCTATTTAATAAGGCTATGCATTAATAGTTTATTAATGTATTAGTATGGTCATTAAGGTCGTAATAATAAATTACTAAGGTCAGTAAAGACAATGTATTACTACTTTATTAATGTATTAGTGTATTAATACATTAGCAATGTATTAATTAATAATGTGTTAATAAATTAATACAATACACTATTAAAATATCAATTAATTAATAAGTTACATTATACATTAATGAAAATCAATACTTTAATTTAAAAATTACATTAATGTAATGATGCATTATTTTTGTATTAATACTTTAATAATGTATTACTATTTTATTAATGTTTTAATGTATTAATACTTTAGCTCTACATTAATTAATAATGTATTAATGTATTAGTACTTTAGCACTGCATTAATTAATAATGTATTAATGTATTAATTAATGAATACTTTCCAATAGACATTAATGTATTAATGTCATTCGTAGTGATGGTCATGGCTAGCCATGATATTTGCATTACATTGCGATGACATGATTGTGTCACCGCAATGTGATGAAAATATCATGTTGTCGTTATGCGACGACCATAGCCTTCTAGACACAATGTGACGAACATATCCTTGTCATCACATTATGATGAACATATCCCCCTCATTACAAAGTGAAGAAAATATCTTTTCTTCGCAATATGATGTAGATATCATGGCATCACAATGTCACATAAATATATTTTCATAGCGATCTCACGAACATAGCTAACGTCATTTAATTTATACAAGGTCATTATACATTTATGTAAATTAATATTTTATTTTAGACATTTCATTAATGTAATAATGCATTATTAATGTATTAATACTTTAATAATGTATTACTACTTTATTTTAATAATGCATTATTAAATACATTAAGTTTAATGTATTACTACTTTATTAATGTGTTATTAATTTTGTCTTTATTAGTGTATTATACTTTTGCAATATATAAATTAATAATGCATTAATTAATTAATATATTTAATAATGTATTCATGTATTTATTAATTAATATATTACATTTCAATGTATCCATCAATTAATACATTATCAGTAATTAATATGTTAAATTACACAAATGCAAATTAGTACTTTAATTTATACATTAATAAACCATTAATTTATATACATTAATATAAGATATTAATGTATTAGATTAAAAAGTTATAATGATATATTAGTGTAAATTAATAATTAATTAACACATTAATTGTCATCCCCAAGGCATGTTGGCAGGTGAACCAACAACAAACACTTTATAAAGGTGAAAAATGGTACTCATTTGCCTATATCAACCACTTTTATAAAGTGGTTTTATTTTAATTTTTTAATTCTATTTTTGGAAAATTTAATATATGGATTCTTTATTAATGTATTTGTTAATATTATTTTTAATGTATGGATGCTTTATTAATTTATTAAACTAGCATACCCCTAAGCGGATTAATGAGAATGTCTAAGTAATTTGAGCGAAGTTTTCATATTAAAGTTGTTAAATAGAATAATAGAGATCTTGAAATTAAAATGATCTTATTTGAAGTTGGTTCACTATTTAAGATATAATTTTATTTTAAATAGGATGATAAATATGTCAACGATGATGGAATTTAAAAATATGTGTTGGTTTTATATCTTGTGTGGATAAAAAATTTAATAACAATACACTAATTATTTGACTAAGATAAATAAATATAACTATTTTTATAATTTTAATAGTTATATATAATAATGATTAAGTCTATATTATTATATTAGTTAGTAATATATTAATATGATGATGATAACTTAACCTCCATTGAGAACATTGAGAACAAATGTAATTAATAAAAATAATTATAAAGTTGTCAATTGAATATCACTTGAATTTAATATAAGTTGTTTTGGGATGAACTAATTTTATTTTAAATAGGATGATAAAGATGTGTTGGTTTTATATCATGTGTGGCTAAAAAATTTAATAACAATACACTAATTATTTGACTAAGTTAAATAAATATAACTATTTTTATAATTTTAATAGTTATATATAATAATGATTAAGTATATATTATTATATTAGTTAGTAATATATTAATATAATGATGATAACAATGATTCACATATATTGAGACCAAATTTAAATAATAAAAATAATTATAAAGTTGTCAATTGAATATCACTTGAATTTAATTTAAATTGTTTTGGGACGAAATGTATCCTTAACAATTAAATTGTATTCTTATAAATGCAATTAAATTTTATCAATTTTTCCTATAAGTGAAGCTTATATATAATAACTATTATTAATAATAATTTGTTAAGAAAACAAAATAAAAAATAAACTTTAGAGTGGTAACATGGCACTTGAACAAATTAAACATTAATGGAACGATAATAGCATTTAGATTATAAGCTAAATCTAATTTTGTATGTATTAAATCAAACTATCTTTTGGAATATCTTTTTATTCTATTTATTTTTGTGGAAATTTTCAAATTTCAAATTTAAAATGTTGAAATTGTTATTTTAATGAATATGGATATTAACAAATTCATTTGTAATATAAAAAATGGTTAAGTTTCAAATTTTCACTATAAAAATTATGATTTTTCAAATTTGGATTCCTTGTTTACAATACTTCATTTTCACAAGACAAATCCATATTCATAATAATGTTTTTAAAAAATTGAAAAAAAAAATAATTTTAATAAAAATTAAATAGATTCATGTTAATCATAATATTTTTTTAAAATCATAAAGTTTAAAAAAAAATAAAACAAACAAATATATATTAATAATATTAAAAAAAAAAACATTTTTTAATCAAAATTAAAAAAACTAATTTTAGAAGATAATTAAACAAATACATATTAATCATAAAAAAAAATTAAATCATCAATTTTCAAAAAATTTAAAACAAACAAATATATAGTAACAATATTTAAAAAATATATATTATATATTAATAATATTTAAAATAATTAAAATAATTTTTAAGATGGTTCTAGAGTAATAATAATTTGTTTTACCATGTGAGAAAGTGAAAAAAAAATAGAATGGGTAGGGTATGAAATATATTTAGAAGTTGATGGTAACTGGAACTATGTTTGACAATGTCTCATGAGTGTTCCTTGAGGTGTGTTGGTTTGTTTTGGTAGTCTTTCAATTGTGCATGTAGATGATGCTTCAGAGAGGGTAAACTCCTTCCCAGAGTTTTTGTACTGCTTATTGGAGCTGACATTTGAATGAGATTATTTGCCAAAGTATCATTTTCTTTTCTTCAACTAGAGATGTGGTTCACAAAAAGTAGATTGAAGATGGGCAACCTGGCAATGTAGCTAAAACGGATACTCATAGCACAACTTGACAATGTAGCTAAAACGGATACTCAGAGCTAGAGGTGGAGATTTGCAGGTGATGTTAAGAAAGGTGTCTATCATCAAGAAACATAAGATGTATTGAGTTCAAAGAGTGCCCACAAGCACATAGAATTTTAGTACTCAGAGTTAGAGCTGGAGATTTGCAGGTGGTGTTAAGAAAGGTGTCTATCATCAAGAAACATAAGATGTATTGATTTGAAAGAGTGCCCACAAGCACATGGAATTTTAGTATTTGTGGCCAAGACATTTTGATAGATATTTATAAACTAACATAATTATATAATTTAAATTAAAGTGGTTAATATACACAGTTGGATAATATTTAATTTATTTACTTATATCCATCACCATAAACACTGAATGATTACATGCTCAATTTAAAATAACTTATTCGCATAAATGAATAAAATAGAGCTCTCATGATCTATCTTTTTTTGGTATTAACTTATGAATTTAAATATAAAAAAACATTAACACTTCATCATCTCTTTCATTCACGAGTTTTAAATGATTCAACTATAAAATGATAATAATTCCATGGATGTTAAGGAGCGAGAGCGTTAGGTTTTTGGCGTGAAAGTTAGGGTTTGAACGCAAAGAGTCTCATGGCTGCGCCTGGGGGCGGGATTCCCGCCCCCTCTTCCTCGAAAACGGTCGAGGACGCATTCCGCAGGCTCCTCCACAGCCAAGGTAAGAAGATTTCTCCTCCAGAGATCCCAAAATTTATAAAGAAACTGGACGAAATTCCCGAAATTGCCCTGCCTGAAGAGAATCCAATGAAAATAGCAGTTGCTCTAGCCAATCGAGGATTAGTGGGACAGTTTATGGGCCTGTGGCCGTCTACCAAAACAACTGACGATTGGATTCAACGAAACTGGCGACCGAATCTAGCAAATGGAGTCACCTGCTACCCAGTGGGAAGAGGTTATTTCGTGTTTGAATTCATTACTGAAGAAGACCGAGATTTGGTATTCAGAAACGGACCTTACTTCATGGGGACCCAGGGTCTCTATCTAAATAAATGGACACCTGATTTCAACCCATTGGTGGACACGCCTAAAGAAGTGCCAGTTTGGGTTAGACTTCCTAACCTCCCTCTGCATTGCTGGGACTTCGAATCTCTGCAAAGAATCGGGAACGGGGTAGGCAAGTTCATAGACAAAGCAGACAACAAGGGGCAATACACATGTGCCAGAATCTGTGTGGAGGTAGATCTGGAGGCAGGACTTCCAGAAGCTATCAAGCTAACCGTAGGTTCTTGGACTCACTACCAAAAATTGGACTATGAACACCTGCCGTTCAAGTGCAGGAACTGCCAGGAATACGGTCACTTTCAAAGAAATTGCCCCAAGCTTCAACCTAGTGGGACGGAGGAGGCAGAAGGATGGCAAAAAGTCAAGAGAGGGAAAAATTCGCTGAGTACTAAAAACAGAGACAAGATGCCCCAGGTACCACCCAAAGAAGGAATCTCTAAGGACAGAGCTCAAGCGAACTTAAAAATACAAGGAAGTCCCACAATAGTTATTGAAGAAGGAGGCAATCAACATTCAGGGGCCCCAGCAAGCCCTAGCGTAGTAGTCAAAATCATAAGCTCGAGCAAGGAAAACTCCGATCTGGACACAAACACTGAGGCTGAAACCGCGGACGAAGAGGACACCGAAGTAAGCAGCCCTAAAGGATCACCTGACCAGCCCAAATGAGGGAGAAAAACAGAGAAAAAAAGACGAGAAGAACTATCCTACAAGGAAGTAACTCAGGGTTCACAGCACACTATCCCGAAGATGATAAGCACCAGACAAGGGTCGAAACAGGGGAGGAAGCCGAAAGGGGCTCCCCTTCCTCAAGTGAGTAAATAATGCAATTAGTCTCCTGGAACTACAGAGGACTTGGCATCAAGACAAAAGAAGAAGCCTTGAGAGACTTAATAAGGCTCGCAAGACCTGAAGTCCTCCTTATCCAGGAGACGAAACTTGAGGAGGAAGATTTCCTCCGGGAAAGAAATCATTTCTGGAAGAAAGGCTCGAGATAGGCAGTAAGCGCCCGAGGCGCCTCAGGGGGCTTAGCAACACTTTGGGATTCTTCAAGAATAGATTTAGTAGAAGAAGCAACAACCACCCACTGGCTCTACACCAAGCTGTTGCACAAAGGATCTGGACAACTGGTAATCCTTTTTAACTTATATGTTCCTGTATCTCTTACTGAAAAGAAAGATTGTTGGGACTCCTTAGCCCTTTTTCTTAATCAAAGCAACCCTATAAACCTTATAGTGGCAGGGGATCTAAATCTCACCCTCACTCAAGCCGAAAAGAAAGGGGGTTCGCTAGTTAGAGACCCTGCCCGGGAATGGGTGGAAGACTTAATATCTGATTGGGAACTAGAAGATATCTCGCCAACAAATGGAAAATTTACTTGGTCTAATAGGAGGATAGGGCCAGGTCACATTGCGGCTAGACTGGACCGCTTTCTAGTCCAGTCCTCCTTCCTTTCTCTTGGCCTGCTAGCCACCTCCAAAGTCTTTCCTATTTCTACTTCCGACCACAAACCGATCTCCTTGTCTCTCCGCCCTCCCTCTACCCTTGGCCCCCTCCCTTTCAAGTTCAGCCCTTCTTGGGCGCCCCACGAATCCTTCCACCCCCTTGTCCTCCGTTCCTGGAGTCACCCCGTCTCCGGTTTCCCCTCCTTCGTATGGGAAGAGAAACTTAGAATTCTCAAACTGAATCTTAAACTCTGGGCCAAACATCTTGGAACCCCCATGGAAGAAAAAAAGGAGATTCAAGAAACTCTGGAAAAACACCAAGTAGTTATGGAAGCTGCCCAAATCACCCAAGCTCTCCTTACTCAAGAATCAGATCTGCAAAGCAAATACCACAAAATCTACAGAGAAGAAGAAGCCTATTCGAGAGTTAAATCGAGAGCACTTTGGCTCCAAGGAGGGGACAGGAACACCTCCTTCTTCCATAAACAAACCCAAGCCAGAAAAAATTATAATCATATTGGAGAAATCCAGTGGCAAGGTCAAATCTACAAGGATTCTGAAGAAATCAAAGAGGCAGCCCACTCTTACTTCAAAGATCTCTATACAGCCCTGGAACAAGAGGATTTGGAGATAGACTCCTACCCGTTCTCAGAAATTCCAAATCTGGTCACAGAGGAGGACAACAGAACATTGAACAGACCTATCAGCATGAGAGAAATCAAGCAGACAGTCTTCAGTATGCACTCGGATAAGGCGCCAGGACCAAATGGGTTCACCCCTCGCTTCTACATCCACTGTTGGGACATTATTAAAAAATATTTATGCAAAATGGTTATGAGGGCGCAGATCTGCAAGAAGTTGGGTGGCAGTACAAATTCAGCTTTCTTAGCACTAATCCCAAAGGAAAAAGGATCCAAAAGTTTTGCTCATTTCAGACCAATCTCCCTTTGTAATACAGGGTATAAAATTATCTCCAAAATTATTGCAAATAGACTTAAAAAAATTCTGCCTCGTTTGATTCCGGAAAAATAAGGAGGTTTCGTTCATGGGAGGCACATTTTAGATAACATTATTCTTGTCCAAGAGGCTATACATTCCAGCTGCAAAAAAAAAGGAAAAAGGTATGGCAGTCAAACTAGATTTAGCTAATGCCTTTGACCGGGTAAGGCATGACTTTTTGTTTTTTGTTATGCAAAGATTTGGTTTCAATCAACAATTCATCAATTGGGTGAAGGCATGCATCAAGGCCCCTTGGGTTGCTCCCTTGATAAATGGGCGCCCAGCTAAGTTCTTTCAAGCCTCTCGAGGATTGAGGCAAGGGTGCCCTCTTTCCCCAATGCTGTACATTATTCAAGCATCAGTGCTTAGCTTTCAGCTACAAAGTGCTCTCCACAACAGAGTTATCTCGGGCATAAAAGTAATTCCGACAGTTAAGGAGGTCAGCCACACACAATTCGTCGATGACACACTTCTATTGGGGGCTGCCACGCTAAAAACAGCAAGAAACCTCAAAACAGAGTTAGACATTTACAAAAGTTGCTCTGGCAGCGAGATTAACTATCACAAAAGCACTATCTACAGCTGGAACTGCAACCCCAGAGTCATGCTTCAGTTAAGCAGAGTTTTAGAAATGAAAGGACTCACAGCATGGGATAATTTCATTTATCTTGGCATTCCAATTTTCAAGTCCTTTTCTCAAGTAGCTCACTGGAGGCCCTTGGTAGACAAACTCAAGTTAAAGATTCAAGCTTGGGGAGTCAACTGGCTCAATAAAGCAGGCAAATTGGTTTTGATGAATTCAGTCATCACTAGTCTTCCCATCTACCAGTGCTCGATTCTTCTCGCCCCCAAAACAATCACGAATAAAATTGATGAACTGCTCAGAATTTTTTTTTGGGAGGGAGGTAAAAACTGTGAAAGAAAGCTTCATTTAGTAAAATGGGAAAAAATAAAGAAACCAAAGCTGGAAGGAGGTCTAAACATCAGGGACGTGGCAGCCCATAATCTTGCCATGGGAGGAAAAGTGCTCTGGAATATGATAACAGGAAAGAGATCCTGGAGTAAACAACTGTTAAGGAAGAAATATTATTCAGGAGACCGAGACAGATGCTTGGAAAAGCCTGCAATTACAAGAACAGGATCGCCCATTTTCCACTTGTGCCAAAGAGCCTCGCCTATTCTCCGCAATCATCTCACTTGGATTCCTGGGAATGGATCAAAGATAAATATTTGGGAAGACTCCATTCTCGGAGAGCTACCCTTCTCGGACTTAAGAGAAATAGAGCATATCAAGGCCTGGCTGTTGAACAAAAATTGTAGAACGCTCTGGGACATATCTCGGTGGGACAATGATATCAAGCGCACCCGGAAGAACTCAACGCAGAAGCCTTTAAATTGCTGGAATTACTTCAAGGAAAATCGCCTCTAAGTGCAGAAAGCAAAGACAAAAGAGGATGGGGAACAAGCTCAGGGGTCTATACTGCAGCTGCTGGCTATAAAATAGTTACGGGCATCCCCTGGGTCCCTCCAAACCCTGGCCCGTGGAAAGCCCTGTGGAATTTTCCCTCTATCCCCAAGGTCGATCTCTTCTCCTGGACTCTCCTTCACAACAACATTCTTACCTTCGACAACTTGAAGAGAAGGGGTTGGAATGGGCCCTCTCGCTTCCCCCTGTGCACTCATTCAGAAGAAACCATCGACCATCTCCTCTACAACTGCGATTTCTCCAAAGAGGTCTGGGGGTTCCTTGTAGGACCTCTAGCCTCTAGTCTCCCTTCTGAGAGCAAGGAACTCTTCAGCCGTTGGCTTTCTCTGACTCCATTTGACTTAGCAAAAAAGAACCTACTCAAAACAATTTGGATGTGGATTCCAAAATTCACCTGCTGGAAGATATGGCTAGAGCGAAACAATAGGATCTTCAAAGAAGAAAAATGACTGCCGGCCCAAGTGGCCATCAAAGTTCAGACCATGATCTCAGAAGCTATAAACGCAAATCCCTCCATTCAGAACTCTGCCACAATAACCGAGGAAGAAGCGTTCTGGCTGAAGACCTTCAAACCAGCTCATCAGAATAGCAACCAACCCAATCCTCCAAAGACCAGAAACTGGGAGATTCGTTT
>JZKD02S1674224.1:552123-564090 GCA_000966675.3 Picea glauca | reverse complement strand
ATTTAATAAATTATTAATAATTAGTTAAAAACAATTAAAGATAATTAATTATTAATTATTTATTTTATCTAAAATATATTAATTTATGTTGGTCTACTAGCAATAACCACTTTTATGTAAAAAGTGGTTGATATAAGCGGTCCCATTTTCCACTTTTTTAAAATTAATGAAGTCGATCTTTACGTCGAAAGGCGTACACCTATTGACAATGGGCACATTTAATAGGTTTTTAGTTCTTAATACGTTTTCTATGGATGAGATTAAATATGCCTATAATATTCTTAGTCGTCACAATAAATTAATGGCTCTGATTTCATCCATTAACTTCCCAGCTGTTATAAAGATATCCGTTTATATGTTTACATTTTTACATTTACCTAATCATGTTTAAAAATTACTGTATTCACTAACTTATTGTCATGTCTACCTGATTAAAAAATATAAACAAATTTTTGACTTTTTTACTGTGTTAATTAAAGTTTTTTTAACTAACCAAGAAGTTTAACAGTCGACCTTTCGGCTTAATGGCTTAGTGGCTATGCTAATCGTATATCAACCACTTTTTACATAAAATAATTATTGCTAATGTTAAACAACTATAATTTGATAAATTTTTCTTCTCACCTAACCATGTTAAATTTTCAGCACGAGCAAATCTTTCACATGGAGGTGCTCCACGCGCTCCGTAAACCTTGGTAAATAACGTAAATAAAATGAAGCCGTTCACTCCATGCATCTCTTTAATAAAATGTAACCTTCCATTTAGTGTGACCATCAAGAATATTATGAGAACGTGAAATCATATTATGAAAATGTGAAATCTTGTTTCTTAAATGTTCAAGCTGTACACCTTTACTAATCATTTATTAGTAATTACTAGTAGTCATCATGTGGTTGTATAGCATAATTGTACAATCTTGTAAAATTAATTATTCAATTAAATAGTTTTATTTAATTTTTTATTATAAAAAAAGATAATAAGAAAAATTAAATTTTTTATTTTATTTTTTAATATTTATTAATAACAAATTGGTTTTTAAAATAAAGTTAATAATTTGTTATGAGTTAATTGAGAATGTTTAAAGGTAACTAGGTTTATCATCTACATATTTATAAAAAAAAATTAACAATGTCACAATATTTTCATAAAAAAAATCCATATTAAAAAGACCATTGTATTAAAAAAAATATTATAAAAAAGCTTTAAATTGCTCTATCAAGATTATCATGTTAGCTTCAAAACTAAGTGATTTAAGTGCTAAACAAATAATTTCATATTTGTTAGCTTGAGATTGACTATATAATTCCAAAACAAAATTGTACTTGAACCTTACCTGTTGTAGAATTTCATATTTGTTAGCTTGAGATTGACTATATAATTCCAAAACAAAATTGTACTTAAACCTTACCTGTTGTAATTACTTGCCACGAAAAAAAAAGCACTTTATCTGGATTTATCAAAATAAGAAATTCAATTTATGTAATTTATGTGAATAAAGATTATATATAGTAGATTTGTAGGTTTACACATGAATGTTTTGGATTAATGGATAATTCAAATTATTGGGTAGCTCAATTGCACAAAAATATTTGAAGTTTTATAGTAAAAAATTTGAAATATTTAATTATATGGTATTATAATATATTTTATATATGTTATTTTTAGAATATAATTTTTTGTTTAATATTAATTTGTTATTTTTATTTATTTTAAGATTAAATATATTATTGTTTCTATATATGTATTTATTTATTTTATTTTTTAAATTGATTAAATAGATGTAAATCCAAAATAAAATTTCTTATTGGTCTCTCTAAAAAGGATAACAAACAATTATCAATTGTTGATGCATTTGATATCCTACAATGCTTTAATCAACCTTGTCATTTCCAAAATGAAATTGATGCTCATCCACCTAAAGGAACTGAATTTGATAGTGTAGCACTTGTTGAAGATAACATCTATTGAAGAAATGCAAAATAACATTCAAATCTAAATGGAAGACAAGATTTGCGTGGACTTATGTTGTAAAATTGTGATGTTCATGAGCCAAATCTTTTTCTCAGTACACTTTATTGTTGTTATGTTTGTTCATGTGTTTGCAGGTGTTTCCGTAATATGTGCATGGGATTATTCAATAATAGATATGAAGCATACAATCATAAACAAAACAAAAGATAGAAGAACACCAATAGAGAATCACAATGTCAGATCTGGCCTTTATTTAGATAGTAAAGAGACCTCGTACATAATAGATCTGCAGATCTAGAAGAAAGCCCCAATAATAACAAAATGGGTTGCTAGCTGATACAATAAGAAGAACAATACAAGATAAATGCCTCCCAAAGGTTGTAAGAGAAGAGATCCAAGCCTCCAAAGGCCACCAGCAAACAGATCTAACTGAATATAGAAGAACTTGATCACTACACTATCAAACCTTCCCAACTAGAAGAGTTGTGCCCTGCTCTAGATGCTGCCAAACCCTCAAGTTTTGGTCTACCCTCTCTTGACCTCCAAATCCTCCAAAACTCGCCCAAAATGTAGATCGGGCTGATAGAAACCTCTGGAATTAATCTCAAGATGATTTTAGCAATGTTGCTCCTCCAAATAGGCCATCCCTAAACTGGATTGTGCCCTCCCTAATTTGATAAAGTTAAAGAGGGTACGCTCTCCCTTCTAGAGACCTCCAAATTCCACCAAACTCCATCAGATCATATATTGGGCCACTACTACCAAGATATTGAAGTCTCAACCCAATCTGTGAAGAGTTGAGCCTCCAAACAATGAAAATCCCTTTTTTCAAAGCATCCTCTTTCTCTTCAATTCATGTCAAGCTCACAGAAATAAACTGCAACGATAAACTCCTCCGGAATAGACCAGAAATGATGTCAGGGACCCTCCGAAGAGAACCCAGGTGTTACTTTTCCCAAATTCCTCCTTCTTCCTCCAGATCGAACCAAAACCTCCAAGATGGTGTGCCCCCTAGCTGGAAACGCCCCTAGGTTGCGCCCTAGCCTGGTAAATGCCTGTAGAACCAACCCGCAACATTGTAGAATGGTGTGGGAGGATTATTTCACCTATGGGACCAAGCCTAGATCAAGGAAGGTGGGATCTTTCACCACTGAGTTGAACTCTAGGGTTTTATACTCAAAACCCTCAAAATCAATTGTGCTCAAGAGCTCCAATGAAAATAAGATAATAATCCAGAATGAATAAGGAGTGTGCCCTGTCCTTTCCTTTATAGCTCTAAGCTATTCCTCCATTGAGTTAGTTTTACCTCTAGGGTTAACTCTTAACCTAACTCATCTTTTCTTTTCCTTCGTTGAGTTACCCTTTTCCACAAAGTCAACTTAACTTTATAATATTACAATTCCTGGTTGACTTTGTCCCCAATATACCTAAGACTATAGTCTAGTGGGGAAATCTAGACCACTGAGTCTCTCCAACCCTCTTCATCAAGAGGTGGGGGACATTAGAGTGTCCCCTGCTAGAAATTGCTTTCCCACAAGCAATTCTGAACCTGTCTCATGGATCAACTTCTCTCCTTCCCACGTGGCATCCCTCCACAGGTAGGTTCTTCCACTTAACCAAATATTCTTTGGTGATTCTCTTCCTTGTCTTCCTCTCCCTGACTTCCAGTATCTCCTCTGGTATCAGTACCAACTGTCCTTCTTCATCCATTGGTGGCAACTCCTCGATAGGGGTGATGTGCTTACCGATGGCCCTCTTCAAACATGAAACATGAAAGACATTATATACTTTGCTACCTTGTGGTAGATACAACTCATAAGTTATGGCCCCTACCCTTCTGTTGACTCTGTATGGACCAAAGAAATGGGTTGGATATTTTCTGCACGACTTCTCTTAATTAATGCATGTCAGTATGGTTGGAGCCTCAAATAAACCAATTCACTGACCTCAAATGTGCACTCAACTCTGTGCTTGTTTACCTGTACCTTATAATGATTATGTTCCCTCTATAGGTGATCCTTCAATTCCATGAGGATGTCCTGACTCTGTTGAATCCAGTCCTGAACCATGGGAGCCCTCATGTCACTGAAAGAAATCTCTACAAAGGAGAGATGATCATAACTATATAAGGAACTGAAAGGAGGCATACCAATGGACATATGATGAGTGGTGTTGTAACAATATTCCCCCAAGTGAATCCATTTGACCCATTCCTTCTGATGTCCTGCCACATAGTTTCTAACGTAGCCTTCAACCCATTTGTTGACTATCTCTGTCTGGCCATCCGTTTGTGGGTGATAGGTGTTAAGGCCATACCTACTAGTCTGAAGAGCTCCTGCCAAAAAGTGCTCATGAACCTGCTATCTTTGTCACTCACTATGGTTTTGGGAAACCCATGCAATATGAAAACTTCCCTGAAGAATAGGTATGCAACCTGTGTTGCACTGAAATATGTGGAAATGGAAACAAAGTGTGCAAACTTTGTCAACCTATACACTACTACGAAAATGCAGTCCTTGCCCTATACCTTGGGCAATCTTGTGATGAAATCCATGGATATGCCCTCCTACTTCTGCTCCGGAATGGGAAGTGGTTGTAGTAGTCCTGTTGGGTGAGTGTGTTCATCTTTGTTGGTCTGGCAAGTGCTGCACTCCTTGATGTGGCTCATCATATCTTCTTTTAGACCCTTCCAAGAAAACCTCTCCCATACCTGTCTGTACATCTTGATGATCCCTTGGTGCCCTGCCACTGGTGAATCATGGCATGAATGTAACACATTGGCCTTGAAGGATGATTCGGGGACCAAGAAAATTCGGCCCTTGTAGTAAATGATGTCATCCATAATCCTAAAATTGTCATCTATCACCTGCTCATCCATTACTTCACAAGAAAAAATTTTCTTCAAATATTCCACCAAGAGGTGGGCCTTCCAATCCACTGAATTATCTGTCATGGCATAATTCGATGGTCTTCTCGACAAAGCGTTTGCTACCAGGTTATTCTTCCCCTTTACAAATTCTATGTTGAAGTCATATGCCTAGATATTGCTCACCCACTTTTGTTGCCTTTCATTCAAGTCCTTCTGGTCTAGGAAGTACTTGAGGTTGTTGTGATCTATCCTCACAACAAATTTTTCTCCAACTAAATACTTCTTGAAATTAGCCAATGCATGCATGATGGCTAGCATTTATTTGTCATAGATGGTGTAGAGGAGCTCAGGACCTCTCAACTTTCAGATTTCATAGAAAATAGGGTGCTTGTTTTGCATAAGTACAACTCCAATGCCTACCCCTAATGCATCACACTCTACTATGAAGGGTTGTGTGAAATATGGAAGGGCCAATACCGAGCTTGTACTGATTACTTTCTTCATTTTTTCAAAGGTGTCTTGTGCTTCTAGGTTCCATTTGAAGGTCCCTTTCTTGGTCAAATCGGTCAAAGGTGCACAAAGTTGAGAAAATCGTTTGACAAACCTCCTGTAATAGCAACAGATGCCCAAAAACCCCTTCAACTCAGTGAGTGTCTTAGGTGTGGGACAGTCGATGATGGGTTGTATATTTTCCTGATGTATCTGTACACCCTTTACTCCAATAATGTGTCATAAGTAAAGGACCCATATCATCCCAAATTCACATTTAGACTCCTTGGACTATAATGATTTCTCCTCCATAATAGTCAAAATATGTTCCACATGTTGAAGGTGCTCCTCCCAAGTCTTGTTGTAGATCAATAAATCATCAAAGAAGACTAATAAGAACTTCCTTAGTTGGTTGTTGAAAAAATAATTCATGCACGATTGGAAAGTTGTTGGTGCATTAGTCAAACCAAAAGGCATGACTAGAAACTCATAATGTCCATAGTGACACCAGAAAGAAGTCTTGGAAATATCTTTCTCCCTCATTTTAATCTGGTGATAGCCAAAGCGCAAGTCAATCTTAGTGAAATATACTACCCCATGGAGCTCATCCAATAGCTCATCAATCTGTGGGATGGGATATCTGTTTTTGATGGTCTTGTTTTTTAGGACCTTGTAGTCAATGCATATGCGCATTGTTCCATCTTTATTTTTTACTAGCACCACTGAAGATGCAAAGGGACTGGAGCTCGACCTAATGTGACCCATATCCAACAATTCCTTAATTGCATTTTCAATTTCGTCCTTGTACTTCTTGGGGTGCCTGTAAGGAGTGGTGATGACAAGTTTCACACCCTCCTCTAACTCTATGATGTGCTCAAACCTCCTATCTAGTGGTGCTTCTGGTGGTATAGGTTCAAATACCTTGTTGTGCCTATCCATGATTTTCTTGATCTCTGGTGCATAGTGTGTTTCCCCCTTTTTGTCCACTCTAACTTCTGCATTTTGATGCATAAGATATGTCTTCTCTCCATAATATGGAATCCTTGCACTTGGCTATCACCACCCTTGGTGTGTTTCCTGTCATACCCTTGAGAACTACCTTCTTCCCCTTTTCTTATGTGAAATACATTTCCATGGTTTTGTAGTTTATGGTGATTGGCCCTAATGTAATAGGCCACTGTAATCCTAGGATGATGTTGGTGTCTGGAAGATCCATCACATGGAAATCTTGTGCCAAATCATGTATGCCCAAAGTGAGTTTCATCCCTGGGATGTACCTATCACAAGGCATGGTGTTTCCACCTGTTACCTCCACACGAAATCCCTCAAATTCCATTGTCGGTATGTGCCTTCTTTGCAGTAATGCTGAGTCAATGAAGTTGTGTGAGGCACCTCCATCAATGAGGACTGAAACATTTTTCCCCTGTAGTACCCCTCTCATCCTGAAGGTGTTGAATTTAGGTACCTCGTTGATGGATGCAATTGTTACCTTCTCATCTATTGTAGGGTCGTGACTAACATCCTCTTGTTTTTTCTGTCCTCGATTTTCAGCCTCCATGTTCTGTATGTGGTCGAAGTCCTCATCTCCCTCATCATTTGAGATCACCTAAATGTAGTGGGATTTTCCCTTACCCGTGCATTTGTGTGTTGGGTCCCATGGTTACTTGCAGGTGAAGCACAACTGCTTCCTCCTCAGCTCCCTCCTAGTGGGCTCATCCATCCTACCCCTTCTTGGGTCACTTTCCCCTTGGTTAATAGGAGGTATTTTCTCTCTACCCCCTTCATTGGGAGGTCTAGGGGTGAATCTCGTCTTAGTTGCTGAACCTAAGTCTTTGGTCTTCCAGATGGCATCATGCAAGTTGGTAGGCTTAAAGGCCTTGACCCAACCCCTCAAGGGTTCCATCAACCCTTCTGTGAAAAACATCATAAGTCTCTCTTGAGACACATCCTGTACCATTGCTGCCAGCCTCTGGAACTCCTCTATGTAGGCCTCTGGTGATCCTGTCCGTCTGAGCTGTGTGAGATCCCTAAAATGTAGCTCTGGATTCGCCTGGTTAAATCTGTCAATGAGCCTCTGTGTGAACTATGTGTAAGATGTAATATGATTGTGTCCCAATGTGGTTAACCCATGATACCACCAACCATGAGCCTTTCCATCTAATTACATGGTGGAAAATTTGATGGCATCCATCTCTCTCATGGGGTTAAGCTATAAGTAGGTATCCAGCTTCTACACCCATGCTTGTGTTGTCACCTTAGCAGATCCATCAAAATAAGGAATTTCTATTTTTCCTGCCCTGCGCTCTAGTTCATAGTTGGGCCTTTGATACTGCTTTGGTTTGCCCCGAAATTTGATCCCGCAATACTGATATAGTGTGACTTGTCTCTGAAACCCTGCACTTAAGGCATGGTACTCCCTAGCATACTGCTCAAAATTATCCTCAATCGCAGCCTCATAGTTGTGTTCTGGCTGAGTATCCAAGAATGTAGGTAGATAGGGTCTAGGGGTGGTCTTGTTGTATGTTTGTCCCAATGGTGCACCTCCTCCATATCTATGTCCCTCACTTTGATAATGGGGGTTGTGCTCCTGTTGTTGTTTAGTCCCTCGATGAGATCCACTAGCCTCTCTGTTGGCATAAACTTCCATACCCTTCCCTCCATGAGTCATCTGCATTAGGAGTTATGATACCCTCTTCTAGCTTTCACTTACCTTTCTCAGAGATTCTATCATCTCTACATGTCCCCTACGTATTGTTTCATGGTTCTCCTATAAATGATGCACAAGGGTTCTCTATGACAAGTTTATGGAGTGCTACAACTCCTTAGTGAATCCTGCTAGCATTTGTGGCTCATTGTCTTCACCTAATCCTTCCATTTCGACCTCTGTCTCACCTGTCTGTTTCTTGCATGTGCCCATGTAAATTCCACTGAACTTCTGCATGTGCTAACCCCCACTGGATGGGAGGATCAAAGCTCGGATACCACTGTAATGTCCCTAAGCCATTTTTTTTGCTTAGATCGCTAACTGTTTACTATTGTTATGTTTGTTCATGTGTTTACAGGTGTTTCCATAAGATGTGCATGGGAATATTCAATAATAGATGTGTAGCATACAATCATAAGAAAGACAAAAGATAGAATAACACCAATAGAGAATCACAATGTCATATCTGACCTTTATGTAGATAGTAAAGAGACCCCGTACATAATAGATCTGTAGATCTTGAAGAAATCCCCAATACAAAAACAAAATGCCATGCTAGCTGATATAATAAGAAGAACAATACAAGATAAATGCCTCCCAAAGGCTGTAAGAGAAGAGATCCAAGCCTCCAAAGGCCACCAACAAGCAGATCTGACTAAATATAGAAGAACCTGATCACTGCACTACCAAACCTTCCCAACTGGATGAGTTGTGTCCTACTCTGGATGTTGCCAAACCCTTAAGTTTCATCCTACCCTCTTTAGACCTCCAAATCCTCCAAAACTCACCCAGAATGTAGATTGGGCTGATAGAATCCTCTGGAATTAATCTCAAGTTGATCTAAGAAATGTTGCTCCTCCAAATAAGAAATACCTAAACTAGATTGTGCCCTCCCTAGTTTGATAAAGTCAAAGAGGGTACGTTCAACCCTCTAGGGACCTCCAAATGCCACCAAACTCCGTCAGATGATAGATCAGGCCACTACTACCAAGATACTAAAGTCTCAAGCCAATATATGAAGAGTTGAGCCTCCAAACACTGAAAATCCCTTTCTACAAAGCGTCTTCTTTCTCTTCACTTCGTGCCAAGATCATAGAAATAAACTGCAAGGATAAAATCCTTTGGAATAGACCAGGAATGATGCCATGGACCCTCCGAATAGAAACCAGGTGTTACTTTTCCCAAATTCCTCCTACTTCCACGAGATCGAACCAAAACCTCCAGGATGGTGCACCCCCTAGATGGAAACCCCCCTGGGTTGCGCCCTAGCCTGGTAAATTCCTGTAGAACCAACCTGAAACACTGTAGAATGGTGTGGGAGGATTATTTCACCTCCAAGACCAAGCCTGGATCAAGGAAGGTGGGATCTTTCACCACCAAGTTGATCTCTAGGGTTTTAGACTCAAAACCCTCAAAATTAATTGTGCTCAAGAGCTCCAATGCAAATAAGATAATAATCCAGAATGAATAAGGAGTGTGCCCTTCCCTTTCCTTTATATCTCCAATCTATTCCTCCATTGAGTTAGTTTTACCCCTATGGTTAAATCTTAACCTAACTTATCTTTTATTTTCCTTCGTTGAGTTACCCTTTTTCCACAAAGTCAACTTAACTTTAGAATATTACTATTCCTGGTTGACTTTTCCCCCAATATACCTGAGACTATAGTCTAGTGGGGAAAGCTAGGCCACTAAGTCTCTCCAACCCTCTTCATCAAGAGGTGGGAGACATTTCAAAAATATTGTAATGGTAATGAAAGAATAAAATGTTCTTGGTGTGTGAAATTTAAAAGAGAGACTTCATTTGCTAAAGAGGGAAGAACTAATCTTCAAGTTAGTGTTTTAAATAGCCATGTGTAAGGTCTTCCATGACACCCATCAAGAATGCACACTCCTTGGGAAGACTTGGGGATGAGTCAAGCAAGAGAACACAAGGGGCATGCGATCAGTTGGGTGAACAAAGATGTGTGGGTGTGAGCAGGAGCACCTTAGGTGCACGATGGTGATGTACAACACCAAGGGGGCACACACCTTACTAGCCTTATGAAGGTTGATGGAGACTTGGGTTTTGTCTGGGAAAGGACAGGACGACCTGGGTGTACACCGAAGGAGTGGACCTACCTGCCCATGACAACATGGGAACGTTGCAGAGGTTGGATGACCCCATCGACATGCCCAATAAGATTCTCATTGATCTGCACAAGGAAACACACAAGGCAAGGGGCGAGCGCCAAAGGATGGGGTGCGTTGGTCCAAAAGACACGATAATTGATGGGCACATAAGTTCATTTGGGCGCACCAAGTCCATGAAGGGGTGTGAAAATTTGTTTGGGAGTGATGGTTCGAGGAGGAGCGCGACAAACCAAAAGGTCATCACAATTTGTGATGGTGACCTTTGGAGTCCTTATAAGTACACAAGGGCACACAACCAAGGAAGTGAAGAAGATATTTGGGAAGGAGGCTAGAGAGAAAGTATGAGGCAAAGTTCTAAGGCAAGATAGAAGTGAGGCAAAGTTGTGAAGATGGAAGACAAGTAGCCAAGGGTGGGACACACTAGCATATTTTTTTGGAAGTCTAAAACACGGGTTTGAGTGAGGCATGTGTGAGGTACAACCAAAGTCTGTGTTAACTTGGCAAATTCTATGACAGAGAAGGGATATCAGATCCATGGTTGGGCACATGTTTGAGGTGCATCGCAGGAGGTTACAAAGGTAGTTATGACACAGAGTCTTAGTGTGACAAATTTGTGTATGAGTGTCTTGGTGAGGTGAGGTGAGGCGATTCATGTGACCTCCCAAGTTGTAAACTAATCTCGTAGTGTTCATATTGTAATTGTTTCACAATAATAAGAGGTAGTCGAGTGTTAGGATTGATTTGTATCTCCCACACTATTTGTGTGTATGTCTCATGTTTTTTTTGCAATTGTTCTCTTGGTTTCTCATGTTCTTGGATGTATGCTTAAATGAATAAGTGTTAAGTTGTTAACAAGATTGTATAAGTATACAAGTGAGTTGCACAGAGTTAGAGTGTGACTCCCTCGTAGCTTAGAACAAATTATGGGTATGCTCTAGGTGAAGAGGCGTAGTTTGGATGAAGTTCTCTTGGTGTTGCCAAGAATCCAAGTAAGAACCGTCACCATGTCGCACACCCTTAGGAGGTGAATGATCACAATATTTGAACATGCATCCAGTGGGGTTGTGACATGTGGTATCACAGCTTGTTTTGTGAACAATTTGGTGCTTTTCACCACACTTTCACCTTCGTGATAGGTGGTATCAGAGAAAAAATTGAATATTGTTTGGTGCTCTTCGCCACTACTACTACCGAAACAGTTGTGGTGGGGCACACTTGTTGTGAAGACATTTTGGGCATAAGCTTGGTGAGGGTTCGGTCAGGTGGATTGACCCATCGAAAAGACAACCTAAGAACGAACTTGGTGGTTTGGTTTATGGAAGAAGTGAATGGTCGAGTTATGGATGGAGTCATTTCTTATGGACAAACCTATGCACACCCCTTGAGTAGACCAATCACATAGTTATTATGGTGAACCGAGAACTTTAGCAAGGAAGGTGAACATAGGACTTGTCACGAGATTTGTCACAAAGCCAATCACAAAGGTAATCGCAGAGTTCGTCGTAGATTGTATCGCAACATTTCAAAGAAGTCTTGAGACAAATTATTGGGTACCTTGGACGAACCCTTTACAAGTAGATTGAAGATACTTGGAGGGCCATACATGGTTGGGTCGCATGCAAATGAAAGTAACACCAAGAGGGAGCACAAGACAGACAGAATGAAGTATTGACTTGTTATCTTGGAGAACATTGTTGACCAAATGACGGATGCAATGTGTCAACATGGTGAGAAGGTTGAATAGATGGAGACTTATATAGGTAGGATGAAGCATGGGTTTAATGAATCTGTATATATATATAT
>JZKD02S1674224.1:537772-552021 GCA_000966675.3 Picea glauca | reverse complement strand
AACCCAAGTATGGAACTTTTAGGGTGTTTTTAGGGTATTTGAAACCCCATTAAATTTTTCATAGGATTGGGCTAGTTAGGTTTATGTTACATGATCAAATGTATGTATTAATTTGTTAAGTCATATTTTACTTTTTAACAACAAAAAAAAAATCATATTTATCATTGTTGGTTATCGAAGGGTATGGGAAGTTCTTGTGAGACCTTGGACAGAGCTGTAGGAACACTATCATTATTTCTCTATTAGATTCAATGTTGGTTTCCCGCTCTTTAGGCTTTATACCAATGCTTTTTCATGGCAATAAATGTAGTCTTTGATCTACTGATTTGCATGAATGCCAACTTTCTTGGGTTCTAAGTAATAACAACCCTATGATTGCATAGAAGAATTATTGTATTAAGTAGGATAGGTATCCTTTTTAGGTTTTATATGGTTGCTTATTCATAGTAAGGAAATGTAGTCATTGCTTTGTATGTTGATAGTTTGAAATTTTGACACTGAAGTTTTTTTTTTTTTTTTTTATTGCACTTTGCTAGAAGTTTCAACCCAGTAAAAACGTCATTGAGGGGGAAGACAATGGGAAGGTGGTTGAATGATATTAAAGTGAAGAAAACAAAAGAGTTATGTGTACATAATTCATAGGTTCATACAACTATGTCGATGGCTGGAGTAGTAGCTCCAGTTTCAACAATTGCTACAATAATTGCAACTAACTCTGGGAATGATGGTTAGTCCAGACAAGTATGAAAATAAATTCAACAATGTCTCTCGTGGCAAAAAAATATGGCAGTTGTAGAGTCTATCGGGGGAAGATCACAACCAATTGTATTTAGTAGTGAATTTTGTCCTGAATGTGAAAAAAACTGGATGTGTCATGATATTAACAATAGTGGTAGCCACGAGTATTTAATATTGATGTACCTTTTTTTCTTTCTAAACTTGGTATGTCTGTTACTGAAATTTTTTTAAATGACATCCCTTCGATGTACACGCAGAGTCATCATCACGTCAAAATAGTCTTCCCACTATCTATGGTTCTACCCATACAAGAAGTGCAAGTGCATACAATCTAGTTCCTACACCAATCTTGATCTACTCGCCTTTTCTTTAGATAATTTTTCTCTCAAAGAGTTAGGGTTCTTTCCAGAATTCAAACAATTTTCTATTTTGTAACTTGAGGAGGAGATTTGTTATGCAAACTCCTTTCCTATTAAGAAAAGAGTGGTATCATTTGTCATTGGGGTTTTGGTTCAATGGTAAGTAGGGGCCAAATCGCCCGCGACACATCTTCTTCAAACATGCCTATGTGTCTCCCTCAAACAAGCATATGTTGGGAAATTATACTTCCACACTAAGCCTAACAAAAGAGAGGAAGACATATTTAAGCCACAAAATAAATGATAAAGCAAACACACACTACATAGATATTTTACCCTGGAAACCAAAACGAGAAAACCAACATTCCTTGAGCATGTTCCTCTCCTATTGTCTTATTCATTCATAATAAAAAGTTACATGCCTAACCTTAGTCTACACCTAAGATACAATCAACATCATACCCTCTTGCTTTACACAAGGATAATCTTGTAGTCAATCCAACTTACATCTACATGACCAACAACCTTCTGCTAAACATTGACATGAAAACTGTTACAACATCTTGAAGATTAAATTTTACAATATTACAACACACCTTATTTATAGGATTTACAGTAGACAAAACCCTAAAGAAAGGCACCCAAAAACGATTAGATATCCACACAGATCATTGGCTACAAATCCCGCGAATCTCAGGATTCTGTTATAGTCAACTATCAATTGACCTCCATTTGGTCTTCAGTCAATTGCCACATGACCTCTTAGACTTGATGTCAATCACTTCAACTTTTATTTTTCCTGATCGAACACTTCGACCTTCAAATTTCACTTCCAGTCAATCCACCTCGACTTGACTTTCATAGCAAAGAATATAACAACACAACAGTCTCCCACTTCTTGTCTTTTTTGTTGAACTAGGAGTTTCCTGAAATTTTGTTCGCTGACCCAGGGCACCAATGCCCATTGTCTCTCTGCACCAAGAGAACTTCAAAGTACTCACCAACTTGGTCAAAGAGTCTTCTATGTTTTCCAATGTGTCTACTTTGTCCAACAACATCTTGCTACTTTCCACCATGTCTCTGTTATGAACAAAATATATAACAATAAATGTAAATACATTATAAAATATAATTAATAATCAATAGTTAATGATTAATAATGAATATACGCCTTCATGATGAAATGTCACGTCTCTTCATGAAAGGACACTCTTGTGTGAGTATATAAGGCCCTCATTCTCATAGTAATCTTATCTATTCATTCTCTTATACATTTATATATTATTTATTATCCTCATGGATATCTTTATATTCTAATGATTTTGGATATTTAACTCATAACCTAAATTCGATTATTACATTTGTGTGAGTAAACTTTTGTTTTTTTCATTTGGTATCAAAGCTTTGTCTCAATCCGACTTTTAACCACAAAACAAAGTTTTTCTAAAATTGGGTTTTAGACGTCATATTGACCATTGGCCATACAAGCTTGTAGCGCCACACGAATTTTCAGAGTTTCTTTGAAGTTTTGTCTTTGAACAAAAACGTATTCCTTGACCATTTTAAGTGAAAACTATACTCTGTTGCCGATTTAGAAAACGCTATGTTATCATAATTATGTTAAATAAAATACCACAATAAATTTGAATTACATACTTTGCTACCAATTAAAGAAAAATTTCAGAGTTTTTTCTGAAATTAATTCGTTGCAAAATCAAAGAAAAAATATATACATGTCTGTAAAGTGAAAATAAAATTCTAAACAAATTGTTGTACAACCGTACTCTCACCCTGTAATATTTTTGTCTTTCAAATAAATTTTCTCTTCGTACTGTTTGCTATAAAATTTGGCAGTAGTCTAAATGTTCTATCTTTTGGTTGTTTTCTGGTGACTTTTTCTATTTGATTTTGTCCGAAAATCTGTGAGGAATAGTTGGATATATATTCATAAATACAATTTAAACAACAGAAAATAAAGATTTTATCCAGATTTACATCACCAAATTCCGACCAAAAATCTCAAAAAATAGAACATTTAACCAACGGCTAAAATTTGTAACCATCGTACTGTAGACTCTGTTCCAAATCGTACAGCTGCATTACTCCATCCGCACATCTGTATGGTTGAAAAAGATTGTTTCCGTATAGATACGTCCATAAAATTTAACTCAATTTCCAAACTGTATTAGCAGTCCGTAGGATACGATCAATTCTCAATTCCAAATCTGTACAGATATATCTGTACAAGCACCGATTAAAAAAAATAATTACAAGTCCATACGCTACATCCATATAACGTGTGGATTGAAAGGTTAAACAAAGTTTTAATTCAAGATTTCGTATATTACAAGAGGGTATAATTAATTAAAGACTTTTATTAAAGGATTGATACACAGGGATTGAGATAAAGTATTAAAAAAAAATGAGTTTCCAAGAGATATAAATAGGAGGAATTAGAAGTTAACCGGAGACGTAAGGAGACGTAAAGTTCAGTGAAAAAGATTTTAAAAATAAGACTTTAATATTTATAAAGTGAAAAGGTGAAACATTTTATTGGATTGTTAAAGGAGCTCGTTGAGTTTTTTTAAGTGGGATTAATTAAAAATCCCTGTTTTTTTTTAATAAGAAAATTTCTCCGTTATATTGATAATATAATAATTTTTCATTACAAAAATTTACATGCTCGAAAATGTATTATCTGTCAAATGAATTTTCGTCATTAGTGGTCTCTCGACCAACATAGGGGGGAGTTCAAATAAAGAGTAAGTTGACTGCATACAAGTGTATGTGAGGGATATAGGCTCAAATAAATAAACAAAATAAAACAGTAGTATTTTTAGGTATACTTCGATTAGAAGAAAGTCATGGGTATATTTTGATTAGAAGAAAGTCTTCAAAATTTCGGTTAATAAACTTTCTAGGATGGAGAGCATATCTTAAATTAGGGTTAGAAAATGTGGAGGGCCCTTATGGCCATCTAGTTAGAGATTGTAAGTTATAAAATTGAGGTTTTTTTTTTAGCTATTGGATCACTAATCTGTTGATTTGTTGTGTTCTTGGTAGATATTGAGATGTTTGAAAGTGGGTAGGAGAAGTCAGATTATGTCCTTCCAAACCAGAAAGGGCATGTCTTGTAGATCACTCCTATTGTTCAACTCCCCTTGAAAAGCCTAATAAGAAAATAAACATATCATGTTGAAGATGTCATTTATGAAGTGTGATAAGGAGTATTATAAAATAATCTTTGGAAGGGTATAAATCATAAGTGAATTTAATTATTGAGAAGTTGGAAAAAGGTACATTTATGAAAAATAATTTTTATACTTTTATATAAGGAAAAAGACCATGAAAGAAAAAGTGATATTAAATTAGATTTATTTCAATTCAAAGTTATTAAAGGCCTAGTGGAATTAAATAGATATTGTATTTCAAGGTTCAATGTATATTTATATAAAATGGAGTTTTGTGGTGAAAAACAAGGAATATTCCCTCATACTTATAAAAAATATGTGGATTCCTTATTAAAAGTTAATAGGATTATTCAAGGAAAGAATATCAAAATCGCTATTTTCCCGAACGCTGGGAAAAATAAAACTAATGTTGACCTAGCGAACCAATTAGTGGTTTTAGAACAAAATATAATTGAAAATGACATGAGTCTTTTCAATGAGAAATACAAAATTAAGATCCTACAACTATCTATTGGTGATTACAAATTCATAGCTCAATTCAATGTCATATCAATGTATCATTATATGTTGATATAATTCTAGGGTTAACTTGGGAAGATACATTGGGTACTTTTATCTTCAACACAAGAAGAACGTTTTTGACATTTTCTTATAAGAAGAAGAAAATCACATTGCACAACGTTACAATGAAGTCATTTTCATAAGCTCCATCATCAGAAGACCTGAAGGACGTATAAAAAGTGACCCTTCAAGATAAACATAAATCAATACAAAAGTTGTAGGATCAACATAAAGAAAGTGACAAGATCATCATTGAAAAGGTGAAGAAATTTCTCAACTAAGAAATCATAATCATAAACTACTCACAAAAATCATGAAGTAAAAGGATAGAAAACAATGTGTTCTGAAGTTAGAATAAGAAAGTCAGGATCCGAGAAATAAATTATCAGAAAAAGATGAAGAAACCTCACATTTAAAGAACCTTAATCAAAGATTATTGGAAAAAATTAGAATATTGAAAGAAGAATAATCTGAGAAGGAAGAAAAGAACAAAGTCGACAAATCAAATAAGGAAGAAAACTCATTGCTAAAGGTTCATAATCAAAGTTTACACACACAAATTACGAAGTTAAAGAGTGATAAGAAGTCACTACAGAACAAAATATATCAACTTATCAATAAGGACTCATTGATTGATAAAGAGATAGGCACTGAACCTATGGAACTAGAGAAGTCTTCTATACAAATCCCAATTGTGGATAAAGAAATTAATACAGACCCAGTCAACCTTACAACTCAAAAGGATGCAAATTTGCGGAAAAAGATTCTAGTATACCGAGGGACTCTCGAATTGACAGAATCTCTACCCTACACATGACCTTATACCGTGGTTTATTCACAATGACTCTTTCTTCATGTGAATATTGTTCGACACACTAACCTATAAATTTGGTAAAAGGGAAAGAGATTTTGACATCATAAGGGACTATGGTGGCCTGGACTACTTCAAGGAACGATATACACCTTCCTACTTTATTGGACAGGTTGCTTCTAGACACAGAGATGGGCGAAATGGTGATTTCAGTATCAAAAATGTTTGAATCTCGGTCAATTAGGGCTTCTTCATTCACCACTGGATATTTCTCTGTTACTGAGCTTATGATAGGATCCATGGTTGTGATGAAAAATACTTGGAAACGAGAGGAAATGGCGTGTAATTGGTGTACAATTGAGTTACGGTTGAAAGAGGGTGGTCACGACAAGTTTCAAATGGTATAGTGTTCAAAACAATAATAAAATAAATAACAAATTCTCTTTTATACTTTTCCAAATTTTGGGGGCGTGAGGGAGTGATTTGGGGCAACCCGCTTTTCACGCTGAAATGCACCTCGTGGCCCCACATATCCCCGAATGAAAACCATGGTTTAAATTTTGACCCGCACTCCAAAATTAACCCCGGCGCAGCTTCTCCCCCCGAAATCAACCTTGACCGTCGATCTTGAGATTTTACGATATGCGACGCTTCGAGCCCCATCAGCTTAGCGCTCCTACCAGATTTAGCCTCTCTCTGCCATATTTAGCCCCTTCCCTAGTTTATCAGGCTTCCAAACCAGTTTAGCATCTCACTATATCCTGAAATCTTGATTTCACATAAAACATTTAATGGTGACTAACATGGGATCCAGTTGGGGATGCTATCCTCCCAACGAGGTAGCAAAGAATGACAGACTGAGTTCCCTCCCATTGAGATTTATTTCACTCATGCAACTAAATCGATCAACATCTTATTCACAAAATTTCATTCACATAACTCAAATTATACTCAGCATAACTTAGGGCCTTCACTTTGGGTTTCAATTTCTACTGATTTGATTTCAATTGCTTCAATTGAAAAACAAAAATGGTTATATATAATGAAATGGAAAGGGTGAAAATTTCTTTAAGTGAGATACTGCTTAATAAGCCTTCCATTCACAGGTCCCCCACCTATGAGATCTCCATTATGTTCCTGTAGTAGATAATCATTATTTCCATGGTATGCCACAATTTGGAAAGGTCCTAGCCACAGATGGTCAAATTTCCCATGCTTTCCTCTGTCTTCATTCCTGACATCTCATTTCAACACCAAATCCCCCACTTTGAAATCATCTTCCTTAGTATGCATGTCAAAATCCTTTTTAATCCTATCTTGGTGTAATTGAGAATTGTTGAAGGCTTTCTCTCTTGTTTTTCGAACATTGATTAGTTCATCTGTCCTCCTTTGAGTGGCATCTGGTTCAATATCTTGGTCCTCTAGCAATCTCATCACTGGTAATCCTAATGAAGTAGAAAAAACTTCCTCTGTGCCATACACAATCTGGAAGGGTGAAGTGGAAATAGACCTTTTAGTAGTGATCATGTCAGCCCATAGTGCATAGATAAGATTCTTGTGCCAAGCCTTTTTATCATCTTGTAACAATTTTTTGATAATTCTAGTCAAACTCTTATTGGATGACTCAACCAACCCATTACCTTGAAGGTAATAAGTTGTGGAATGGCCAAGAATTATATTATAATCACTGCAAAATTTTTCCATCTTTTTGGACTTAAATGTTGGTGCATTGTCTGTAATGATTTTGATTGGACAACCAAACCTAGACAAAATATTGTTTTCTAAAAACTGAATGATAACAATATTTGTGGGTTTCCTTGTGGGAACTGCTTCAATCCACTTGGTGAAGTAATCTGTGGCTGTCAGTATCCACGTGTGTTGAGCTGAGGACTGTGGATGAATTTCTCCTATGAAATCAATGTCCCATTGTCCAAAAGGTGCTTCAACAGAGATAGGCTTCAAGCACAAAGGATGCAATTTTCTCTTCCCATAAAAAATTTGGCATTCATTACAGATTGAAACTTCTTTGTAAACATCATAAAAAATGCTAGGCCAATAGAAACCTGCCCTCAATATTTTGTGCACAATGGTTTTCCAATTATGGTTCCCTCCACAATCACCCTTATGAAACTCTCTAATGTTTTTTTTTATTCTTCCTCCAACAAACAACTCAACAAGATTCTTCCTGGATCCTTCCAATACATAGATTGATTTAAAATACAAAATACGTGAAGTTTATCTAGTAGTTTCCAAATTTATAAATTTTTCTCTCCATTTGAGAGAGACATAGGTTCAAGTATGCACCCCAATCACCTAGTTTATGGGTGTTAGGAAAACACATCAACAGACGTGTGACATCATAAATAGGATTTCACATCAATAGAAATTTAAAGTGTGCAATAAAAGGCTCCATGTTCAAGCTCCAAAGTGGCACATGTAGGAGAAATATGGTAGCCACCCCCTCAATCTTCTTCAATACAAGTCACTCCAATAAATATATGCAAGATCCACGAGACACGTGGACCAAGTAGGTGGTAGTCCCTCTTAGAATAACATGGAGAGGTGGTATCCAAGGTGTAGCACCATCAAATCATGTGCAAGTGGTTAGATCCCCCAATGTGAGGGGTCAAACCACCAACTAACTCATCAATCCATGTGCAAGATGCCAAAAAAAAACCACAAAAAAGGGGATGACACCTTTCTAGAAATAAACAATGATGCGAGATGAGTTATTATACATGTGTGCCAAGACAAGTGAGTGCTCCATCTAGAAACTACTAAAAAGTGGAAATCCACATGCAAGCCACTTTCTCCAATGTTCAAGGCACGTGTCACGACTTCCAATGTCATGACACAACTCTCAATGAAATATCACCACTCTCAAGGAAATGTCAAATCTTCCAATGTAGATCACAACACCCTAGGCAAGTGTCACACAAAGAAAATTTTAAGGATGGAAATTTATCTTAAAATGTAGAAACCTTGGTGAATCTTACTAGTCCTTAATATGCAAAGTATAAAATGTTTGACGATATTTTTGTAAACATATTCAAATTTCTAAGGATTTTATATAGTTTCTATAAAATTTGGGTTATTTTAAGGTAAAATAATTTTATTCTATAGAATTTGGGTGAATCACTTTTAGAAAAAATGGAAATAAAAAAATCTCTTTTTTGGAAAAGCATGGAAAATTAGGCCATGAGCGATATATAGCCTCTAAAATTATCCATGGTACTGTCACAATGCCATAGGAAGGCTCACAACACCCAATTCAATTGGTGCAATATCAAACTCACAATGTAGTGTCACAATGCCCAATGTTGTATCACAACTCTTGATGCAAGTGATGTAATGCCCGAGGTAAGGTCTCAATGCCTAAGGCAAGGTGCCCCAAAGGTTTCAATGTGTACAAGTCTATCCAGTGCCCAAGTAAAAGGCCTCCATTAGGATAAATCATGCCAAGCAATCCTCAAAGCACTAGAGATAACAATATCAAGTGAGTCAACTTGTCATTGTGAGGGCAAGGATCACATCAAAAGAGATGCACAAGAAGAGAGATCCACTAGGAATAGTAGTCCATGTCATCACAAAGTGTTCCAAGTGTCAAAACCTTCCAAGAAAACTAGGGAACTCAGAAGATATGAAGTTTACATCCATCATAAGGTGAAATATCAATGTCAAAACATGTAGAATAAGGAAAGAACTTTAGAAACAAAGAAATGAGTGTCACATGGACTAGGTTGACCTCTCAAAACCTAACATATCACCATGAAAATTATTCCATAAAGGGAGCACTCTATGAAAGTCCGTATATTATGTCAAATATGATAAATATAAGCAACAAATGAAGGCTACACATGTGATCATATTATTGAAAATAGTAGAAGAACACAACCGCCTTGGAGTGCATGGAGGAAAGGTTTGGGGATTCATAATAATTATAAATGTACTTAAAAAAATGGAATGAACATAGTTGCATAAATTAAGAGAAATTCCTATCGAGCAATTCATAGAAACCCTAACATCAAAAATTTGGAAATGTTCATAACAATTAAGAAAATAAAGGGTAATCCATGTAAAGGGTGGAGCTAAGTCAAATGTTATGATTATTAGTTTTATGAGATGGGAATGAAGAGTAAACATATTTTCTTTTACATATAAAAAAACAAAATGTTTTGAGTATATTACATATATACATTAATTTTTGTTTTAAGATACACTGACTATCTTAGTCATACAATTAATGAGTTGAGAGTATCTCAACTACACACCAAATCTAAGAGCTAAGTAAGTTGGATCAAATCTATCAAATCCAATTTATTAACAAACTCCTAAAGTTTAGGATCTACCCAACCACGTAGAGAATAATCTCTACATTACAATAACCAGATTCAACAATAAATCATAACCCTATGATGAATAATCATGCATTAAGTAACAAAACAAGTAGGAGTTATTCCAACAACCTCCTTTAATGAGTACTTGTCTCTTCATCAACACCTATTAACATGTCAAAATATTGTAAGCTATGAACTCAATCAGGTTGCCACCTATTCCTCCAAAATTATAATCCAAGTTTCCCAACATTATTGAAAACCATTAGCACTTGCAATGTCCCATAACCGTCGTAAAAGTAGATGTCGAACTTGCATGGATCTATCCCAAACTATCTTGATAAGAAATCCCCACATGCTTATCTGCCAACCCCAATGAATTGAACTGGAACAATCATGAATTGAACTATTTGAACAATCATGAATTGAACTTGCACTCGATTTCCTTCTCAAGATCCAAATGCCTTTGTTGTGCCTTTGATTTTGGAGATTCACCATTATTTATTTTTCAAAAGATTAACTTGAACACAATTGCACTAATTCAAAAATTATTTGTTACTAACGAAACCAATATAGCTACCCACTCTTTCCTTGAAGTTACTTGGTCTGGAAAACAATTGCTTCCACACCAACCATGCATTTGCTAGCTATGTCTTCAAGGATCTCCACTCTAAACACGTCGTCAACAAATTCATTATATCACTCTAAAAATATGTCATCTACTCATGTTTTAGCAGAAGAATCCACGTGAATCCAGCAACACCAACAATGGAATCCATGCAGACTCCCCAAACTTGCAGATCTTTTGCACGTCCATCTTGTGAAACAAAGAATTTCCCGCCAACAGCTCCAGGTTGATGACTGCTGCAAAAACAATCATTGTGAATTGATGAAAGGATTTCCCAATCTTTGAATTTGGCTGCATGGTCGACACTGGCTATTGTGATCAGGAAGAGAAGATTAATGACCAAAAGTGGGCCCCTCAAACACTTGGATGGCATTTGCAAATCTACAATCAAGATAAGCTCGGAGGTCTACTCATCAAACATTTATGAAAGATAAAATATTTTTCCTTTTCCACCAAAAATATAATATAGCTTCATCACCTACAAGTTCAAAAAATAATTAAGAAACTGTAAAACGAATAAGTCCCAAACACACTCATTTATAATAATTTGATTAAATTATTTTGGTCAAATCCTGTCTACAGTCTTCCCTTCTGATCAAGAGGTCACCGGTTCGAACCCGGTTGGGCCCTTTCGATGCCAATTTTATCTACTTTTAATGTTTGTATTTTCAACCTTGTTATATACGATACATGTCTGTCTCTCTGTGAAAAAGTTGCAACACCAAAAGGTTACTCAGTCTGGCGATCCAATCTACATCAAATTTCGATGTCAGTTTTATCTACTTTTAATGTTTGTATTTTCGATAGCTAGAGACGGCGTAGACCTGGGTTCGATTCGCGGTTAGTGCAATAATCAGGCACACTATCAGGCTGTGGAATGGTAATGGTAATGAATTTATGTATGAAAACTGAAATTGAACTATGATTCGAACCACTTAGTTTTTCAAAAAACCGGGCTTTAAAAATATGAAATTAGAGACACGAAAATGGAATTAAAATTATTGCGAATCTGAAACCGCAGACGCGATAATGGAACTAAAATTGATATGAGCCTTCAGATTGAATATAGGAATGAAAACACCATCTGCGCCTGTAGCTCAGTGGATAGAGCGTCTGTTTCCTAAGCAGAAAGTCGTAGGTTCGACCCCCCACCTGGCGCGAGCCATTATAAGTCTTTTTTTTTCTTGGAAAAAAGTTGTAGGCCTATCACTATCTCACTAATCACGGCACTAATCACGGGACACGCAGTGCTGAATTTGTGTTCCCATATCTCACCTGTCACGTGACACGCCGTGCTAAATTTGTGTTCCCAACCTAAGCTAGTTCCAGCCCAGCCCAGCCCAACCCAACCCAAACCAGCTCAGCCCATACCATACGTACTGCTTCAATTTCTATTAAGCCCATACCATACGTACTTGCCAGAGCGTTTCATCTCCAGAAAACTTCCTCTGCAGGATTTAACTCGCCAGAGCGTTTCATCTCTCCTTGTATTTTTTTAAGCTCTTCTCTGGTTTATGATCTTATCATGCTTTTCTCTGGTTTATTATCTTATCATGCTTTATGGTTTAAATATTTAAATTTTATAGTTAACAGCTGTTACTGATAGATGTTTCAATTAAGTTCCAAGTAATTAAGAACGTCTATAGTAGCACTCGCCAGAGCGTTTCATCTCTCCTTGTATTTTTTTAAGCTCTTCTCTGGTTTATGATCTTATCATGCTTTTCTCTGGTTTATTATCTTATCATGCTTTATGGTTTAAATATTTAAATTTTATAGTTAACAGCTGTTACTGATAGATGTTTCAATTAAGTTCCAAGTAATTAAGAACGTCTATAGTAGCACTCCCTAAGTTGTTGAAATTGTTCTAGATCTATTCATGTAGTCTTACACTAAGTAGTTTGATTATTTATCACATCAATTTCTAATTATTTACTATAAGCAACAACCATTTTTATAAAGTAAAGTGGTGGTGGAAAATATAGTAATAAAATAATATATTAAATTAAATTAAAATAAAATACTTATTGTTTAAATTTATTATTATTATTATTTTATTATTATAAAATTAAATTAAATATAACTAATTTTAATTGGAAAAACCATGTATTTATAAACTTAGAATCATAATATTAAAAAAGTCAATGAATTTAATAAATTGGTAAGAACATGATTTAATAAAGTAAATTTGATAATGTTAAACAATTGCAAATTTAGAATCATAATATGAAAAAATCAATTGCAAATTATTATAATTGCAAATGTTGAAAACACAATTCACATATGATAATTAACAATCACACATATAAGAAACACATGGATTTCATGTGGTGATTTAATAAAACAAATTTGATAATGTTAAACAATTGCAAATTTAAAATCATAATATGAAAAAATCAATTGCAAATTGTTAGAATTGCAAATGCTGAAAACACAATTCACATATGATAATTAACAATCACACAGACAAGAAACACATGGATTTCATGTGGTTCACTCAAAAGTTGGGCTACGTCCAACAAGCATAGGCATCAATTGTCTTATTATTCATATCAAGGAGATTACAACAACAGACTAACAAGTTCTCACTCTGTCTCTCTCTGCCTCTACCGGCTTACATGAATTTATATACATTCACACCAAAAAATCATTATTAAATGCAATCCCTATCCATATTCTAACTTGGTCTATTTAGTTGCAACCAACACAGAATAATATGAAGAATTCGTTGTCACCAAATCCCAACAATCTCCACCTAGACAACAATTAACTTGATACCTTGCTCCTTCCTTTTGTTCATCACCTTTTCTGCAAGCCAAGAGAAGCCAAGCACCACTGCAGCTTCTCTAATAAAACTAGTTTCATGATCTCGCATGTGTGACTTGTACGAGTTTGGATTTCCTGAGGGGTCACTCCACCTTCAACATGTCTTCCACAACTGTGTTGCGAGACATATTTAGTGATAGATCTCTTCCTATCCAAAACACTTGTAAAATATACATTACAATTATCACAGACCATCTCAGTGTAACCATTATAGGTGACATTTGTGCTTCTCAAACGCTAAAGCACACATTTCACTACAACACCTGAATCTGTCACGTATCTGACAACATCATTAGCATATGAAACATCTGGTCTTAACCATTTCATCACATACAACAGACCTCCAACTGAACTTACACGAGACATAATCTTTTCTTCTTTATAGACATGACCTATGCTTAAGAAAACTTATAATGGAAAGCAAGAGGGATAAAAATTGGTTTTGCAATGTTCATACTAAACTCCAACCATGGCTTACCATTACCATCTTTCTGTACTTCTATGCCCATAATTTGTTTTGCTGCTCCTTGATCCCTCATCTGAATTGTCCTGTCCACCTGAGTCATTTTCTTACTGATTTTATCCATGCTTCGGCTTGCATCGAGCATATCATCAACAAATAACATCAAGATTGTGAATGTACTATAAATTGTATAGTCATTCCTACGCTTTGAAAAATTTTGACTCATTATGAAGGATTCAAACCTCTTGTATATTTGTCTGGGTACCAATAGGCCATACAATGAATTATCTAGCATGCAAACAAATTTACCGTTGCGATCTTGAATCAACCCTTTTGGTTGT
>JZKD02S1674224.1:504734-537616 GCA_000966675.3 Picea glauca | reverse complement strand
CTTGTGAGAAGTAGGATCCCACACACAACATCCCTTTATACCACCATCATAACTTGTAGAGATATAAAACAAGCAGGAATTCAGAAACAAAGATTTTAAGTCTAGAAATGATTTACCGCTTACTAGTACCTGCAATTCTTTCTTGCTCTTATGACCTTTATGCTTTTGCCATAAACAAGAAGATACAACTGTCACTTCAGATGCTACTTTAGTACTCCCTTCCAGCTTATAAAGGTTATCAACCTTTGTTGCCTTCATCACTACTAAATTCCCTTTCGACAATGTGAGTGCTCCACCTTGACTTATATACTTATATCCACAAGAATCCAACACTCCTAATGAAATCAAATTTGATTTAAGATCAGGTACATATCTAACATCTGTTAATTCCCTAACAATACCATCGAACATCCTGATTCCAATACTGCCAACTCCAACAATTTTACAGGGAATACAATTTCCCATAAACACTACACCCTCATCAACAGATTGCTAAGAAATGAACCAATTTCTATGTGAGCACATGTGGTGGGAGGAACCTGAATCTAACTGCCATTCTTCTTGATATTGTAAATTACTAGAAACAAATAAAAATTTATCAGTCATACCTGAATTTGTTACAACCAAATTTGCTTCCTTCATAGAGTTTTCCTCAGATTCCTTTCTCTTCTAGCAATCTTTCTTGAGATGTCATGTTTTGTCACAGTACCATCATTCTTCTTTACCCTTTCTGTGTATTGACTTAGATCAAGAAAAACTTCTCTCATTCTGCTCTTTAGTTCGACCTCTGACCAACATCGCCTCTGAAATTGAGGTTTATTTACTAGATTTTCTCCTCATCTCCTCAACCACCAAAGCTCCCACAACAGAATCATAATATAAAACATTTGTTGAGCTAAAGATAATAGAGGTGACTAGATTATCCCAAGACTCAGGCAACGAGCACAATAGTGTAATAGTCTTATCTTCATCTTTGAATTTAATTTCCATACTAGTCAACTGAACTATACGGGTATTGAAGGTATTTAAATGGTCAATAACTTTTGTACCTTCTTTCATCTGAAAACTGTACAATTGTCTCTTCAAGTAGATTCCACTCATGAAGGACTTCATCATATATAGAATTTCCAACTTGCTCCATAAGCCTGATGTTGTATCCTCTCCTATGATATTAAATAGAACATCATCTGCTAGACATAAACGAATGGTACTAAGAGCTTTTGAATCCATATCTTCCCATTCCTCATTCGTCATGGCTGTTGGTTTCTTTGACTTTCCTGCCAATACTTTTTTCAACCCTTGTTGCACCAGTAAATCCCGCATCTTGAGCTTCCAGAGCTCAAAGTTGCTTTTACCAATGAAATTTTCAACTTCAAACTTCGAACTCTGCATCTTAGCCATTAGCACAAAATCTCCTAATACCCACTTCTTATAAAACCCTTTTAAATGTGGAAAAATTATAAATAAAGTTAAATGTGGATTCTTAATAAATAAGGTTAAATAATAACCACAAAAGTTTTAAAATAATAATTTTTTTATATATTTCATAAAACCTTTTATATCCACTTTAATTTACATAACATCCACCTGATCCACCTCACATAAAGGTACTCCTTTAAATATTATATTAAATTCCAAATAAAACAAACCTTCATCCCTTTAAAAGACCATACCTTAAATTTTTCAAGAAGAAAAAGTATACAAATGTTAAAAAAGGAGATCGATGCTCCTTCACAATGGGTGGGGGAGCACTACTTTGAATATCAGCGCTCCCTTAGGGTTCATGGGGGAGTGCTAGCGCTCTTTGAATGTGGATGGGGAGCGTTGATGCTCTATGGTGTATGATACGGGTGTGCATGATACACATAATTTTTAATTTCATAAGTGTGAGTGCGTCAGCGCGCCTATAACACTGTCTAGGGAGTGTCGATGACTTTCTACTCAATTTCCTCCTACGCCACCTACTCAATTCACCTTCTTACACCACAGAGCTTGATTCACGGATCTCCAACGTAGTACCTCTGATACCACTTGTTAGAATTGCAAATGCGGAAAACACAATTCACATATGATAATTAACAATCACACAGATAAGAAACACATGGATTTCACATGGTTCACCCAAATGTTGGGTTACGTCCACCAAGCATAGGCATCGGTTTTCTTATTATTCATATCATGGAGATTAAAACATACTAACAAGTTCTAACTCTGCCTCTCTCTGCCTCTACGAGCTTACATGAATTTATATACATTCACACAAGAAACTGATTATTAAATGCAATCCCTATCCATGTTCTAACTTGGTCTGTTTAGTTGCAACCAACGTAGAATAATAGGATCCAAATCCATCCTTGGAGGAATTCGTTGTCACCAAATCCCAACGCAAATTTAGAATCATAATATGAAAAAATTTAATGAATTTAATAAATCGGTACGAACATGATTTAATAAAGTAAATTTGATAATGTTAAACAACTATAGTTTGGTAGTTTTTTCTTCTCACCGAACTGTGCATAAGTTTTATGCACGAGCAAATATTTGACATCAGAGAGTTCAGAGAAGTTTATGTGTTCAATTATCCAGAGATATTTGAAAGATCCAATTTATCTTGAGAAATTTTCCTCCGATTATTATCGTAGATAATGTTTAAAAATAAATACTATGGATTCAACTACCAACAACATGTTTTTTTCTTTTCTTTTGTGGATATTCATTGAAACAAGACATGAATTTACTATAATGTTTAAAAATCTATACTATGGATTCAACCACCAAAAACAAGTTTATTTTTTCTATGGATATTCATTGAAACCAGGCAAAAAAATCTAATAAACTGGGCATAATTATAAATGGATGCTTAATTTGAATTAATTAAATCAAGTTTATTTCATAACATTACCATCACAACCGGTGAGATTTTATGGTTTTGTGAATTAAAGTAGCCACCTACTGGTAGATTCACTTGCCTTCAGAGTGTGGTGGGATTTAAGTTTTAATTTTCGTGCATGTGGGTCACTCGGGGTCTCTGAGTATGAGTTTTATTGCTACGTGAATGATGACTAGTCAAAATTGAAGGATTATCACTGTGAATGGTGAAGGCTCCCTCTGATCATAAGTAAAAACTATGGGGATTTAAGTATAAAAATGACCTATTATCCTTTAGTCACAAAGGAAAAACAATGCCACCATGTAAACCATGCCACTGTGTAAAGATAAAAATTAGATTTATTTGGAAACCATTTTTGTTCATCCCACACAAAAAGAAAATTCCAAGGCTAATACAAATCAAAACAAAAAGCAGAAACACAAAGAAAGAAAAAATTTAGAAAAGTGCAAATACCAAGTGTTGGTTCAAATTTACTTACCAATCTTCATCACAAATATTGACCTTGTGGTTGCTACAATGAAGGTATAGAGCATACATATTCATAGGATGAATGAACAAAGAAAATGAGTTGTCTAAGTTACCTTGACCAGAGCTTTATGTCTAATTGGGTAGGACTGCCAGTGTCCTTTAATCAATGTGTTTTGAGTTTGTTCCATAAGCACATATATTGTGTTTGTGGGTGGTTTGAGATCCACATTAATAGGAGTGTGATGTGATCTATAAATGGAATTGATTTCTCTTCTTAATGTAAGTTTTGTGAGCTCCATATCACTTGTGTGTGGTTTATGTCTAGTTTTATTTTGGTATCAGAGCATAGGTTAATAACCTCGTGAGGAACCACACCATCTGAGTGTTGTCCCCATCATTGTTGTGTGTACATTTTTCAACTGCTGTGAAGGGGTCGTCGTTTCACTGCCTTGTGTTGTTTGTGCCGCATGAGATCCCTTCTTGTGCGATTGTTGTTGTGTGTTGAGTTACTTAGTGAATAACAGTGCTGAAGTATTCGTTGTTCTCTCTGTTGCTGGAGTATTTGTTGTCCAATATTTTCTACTAGAGCATTTGCGATTGTTCGTTGTTCACTATCAACAACATGTTGATGTGTGCTGTGTTCGTGCCTGTGTGCTGATGCTGTGTGTTGTATACATTTGTCGCCTGTGTGTTGTCTAGTGGAGTGTTATTCTCTCTGCGTGGAGTGTTCATGGTATCATTGTATCTGTCCCTTATATATTTGTTGTTCCCTTATATATTCTCCTTTACAACGAATTACACAAATTCTTGGAGCCACCAGATTGCTATATTGCAATGTGCTAAGGATGTGCTATATTCTCTATCCCTTGGGCTCCTCTAATCATTGCATGTGAGGGTGCTATAGGGGCTATCAATGAGAAGCGTGATCTAATCGTTTGTTGAGGTGTAATTACAGAGGCAAAAGAGCAAAAGCTCTTGCAACTTACCAAACAAGAAGAGACTGTTGAGAAGGAGCTTGTCTGCAGTAGAGAAGGAGCCTGCAAGGTATTAATCAATTATTTATTGTTTCTTTAAATTGGTGAATAATAATTGAATCATTTGTGGTAGAAGATGGAAAACCCTCTTGCTGATTCATATTTAAATGAGTCCACTAAACTTGATGGCAAGAATTATGTAAACTTGAAGTTTAAGCTGATCACCATTTTAGAAGCATATAGTCTATGGACGATTGTCAAATGTGATGAGCCCAAACCCATTGTTGTTGCCTCGATTCCAGATTGGGATAGACGAGAGATGAAATCGAAAGTGCTATTGTGTATGTCCGTAAAGGAAAACATCATTCCTCGTATAAGAGACTGTAAAACTTCCAAAAAGACATGAGACGTTCTCAAAGGTTTGGACGAAACCTCTAATGCAAACCAGATCTTATTTTTAAAAACTAAGCTATTATCTATCAAAATGGAAGCCAATGAAAGCATAAGTAATTTTTTATCCAGAATTAAAGATTTAAGTGATAAGTTGGGTGACATTGGTGAAAAGGTTTCTAGTAGTGATTTAGTAACAATTGCTTTGAAGGGTTTAGTGCAAGATTATAAAGTCTTTATTTCAACACTCTCAGCTAGACCAACATCCCCTACTTTTGATGAATTGGCTGATATTCTTCTTCAAGAAGAGGAAATAATGAAGAACTGTGATCAAGATTCAAGTGGCTTAGATTTGGCTTTGATTGCAAGAGGTAAAATATCATACCAAGGTAAATTGTGGGACAAGAACAGAGGTCGGTTTCAATCAAAGAAAAAAGGTATGACACGTCATGATTCTCATGTTAAGAGAAACATTGAATGTGAGTCTTGTGGAAATCCTGAACATATTTAGAAAGATTGCTATAGAAGAAATAATCATGAATCAAATCAGAGATATAAAAGGCATAATGGAAATTTTTTGCATAAAGACACTTCAGTCAATGATGGATTTAAAAATCTTAAGTTGTTTATTTATGAAGATGCGTTGTCTACTGAAACTGATGATGAGAATGCATGGTTCATAGATTCTGGTGCATCGGCTCATATGACCTGTAATAAATAATGGTATGATGAATATTATGAGAAACTTGAATGCACACACATTTACTTAGGAGATAACAGATCACATAAGTCCAGGGCTATGGAGTAATAAGTGTGAACTTACCTAATGGATAGTTGAGACAGATTCATAGTGTGATGTATGTTCCTGGTATTAAAAGGAATTTGATATCTATTTCAACTATCACTGATAATAATCTAACAATGGAATTTGGTAAGTTGAGGTGTGTTGCAAAAGATATCCAGGATCACTACAGGGTTGTTTCCACAGGTACCCGGGTTGGTGGATTGTATAAGTTAGATGTGGCAATGAACCGTCATGTTGCATTAACATCCAAAACAATGTCAACATAAGAGTTATGGCACCACATGTATGGGCACCTAAATTACAATGATTTGATGTTATTGCAAATAAAAAAAATGGTAGAAGGTATTCCTATTATGAAGAATGATCATTTTCCATGTGAAGCATGTGCACTTGGTAAGCAACATAGAGAGGGGTTTCCCATACATACAGAGAAAATACAAACATATATACTTGAATTAATTCATACAGATGTATGCGGACCTATGAAAACTAGGTCATTTGGTTGTGCTTCCTACTTTCTTATTTTTGTTGATGATAGATCTAGATATACATGGGTCTATTTCATAAGGAGAAAAAGTGATGTATTTGATTACTTTAAAGAATTCAGAACTATGATTAAAGAATAGACATGCAAATGTATTAAAGTTCTCAAATCTGATCAGGGTGGTGAATATACATCAAATGCATTTAAAAGTTATTGTAAATTTCATTGGATTCAACAAAAATTTACAGTACCCCATACACCTCAGCAAAATGGTGTTGTTGAGAGAAGGAGTAGAAAACTGGTGGAGTGTGCTCATAGTATGCTTTAAGGTAAAAACATTTCTAATGGTTTTGGGGCAGAAGCCATAAATACAGTTGTTTATTTAAAGAATCAAAGTCCAACTATGAAATTAGATTTCCAAACTCCTTTTGAGATTCTTTATGGTTATAAACCCAATGTTACTCATTTAAGAGTATTTGGATCCACTGCCTTTGCACATATTCCAAAGGATGAGAGAAGAAAACTTGATGCAAAGTCAATCAAGTGTGTTTTTATTGGGTATTGTATTGATAAAAAAACATACAAATTGTTTGATCCCAGTTCACATAAGTTTCTTGCAAGTAGATATGTAATGCTTCATGAGAATGTAGATAGAGTTGATACAATGAATGATGCAGATGCTTGGTGTTAGGACCCTATAAATTATAGGAAAACAATGTTCTGACTGATATCTATTTCAGGCATAAAGCATATTGCTCATGGCACATAGTGAAAATGAAAAGTTGACAAAAGGCTATCAACACCTCTCCAAAGATGTCCTCTCCAAAGATGTTGCAGAATAAATGGTGGTTACATGTTGTGGAATCACCATCCCAGATCTATTTTGGCAAAATCCTTCATCAATGAATGCGGTTTAAGAAATATTATGGCTCAGGTACAAAGCTTGTTTATGATAGGTTTTGCTTACTGAAATTTTTTTTGGGCATTTTAAATATTGGATCCAAATAGATTTGTGGGCCTTGGTTTTATTTTTAAGCCTTGTAAGTTCTTGGGGCCTATGTTTCTTGCCATTTTTCTTATTATGAGGAAAAATAGGCTCTTGGGCTTATTATAGAGACATGGCCAATATTTTTTCAAAAAATAAAATTGTTTGAAAAGTATTTTCCAAAAAATATATTGGCCGAGGGCCAATCTCCAAGCACTCAACACTGAGAGCAAGAACTTGCATAAACAACACATGTTATTTTCCAAAGAAACAACATACAAGCCAACGCCCAATCTCTAGGCGCCAAGCACAAGTGGGTAGCCTTGGGCTCACTACATCGACCATGTGATAAAAGTTTTGTGTATATAAAGGGTAAAGGATAGGGTTTCCTCCTTCATGTGGTATAAGTCCCATAAAGGTAAAAAATATAAAACACAGACTGCTAGATGCTAGGGTAATTTGCAGGTGTCGATTCTATTAAAAATATCATTAAAAGAGGTGGTCTTAAAGCCAAGCTCCAACACTCCAGCTCTACACACCTGCAACCACAACACACAAGTCAAAGATTTCTTGAAATATCAGTGTAGGAAATATGATAACACAGAGGGTTTGAATCATAAATTGGCATGTTCGATAGCTTTATTGTTGTGTATAAGTTCATCTCTGATCTACATTTCTATGTCACTGGTGATGATGACAAGAATGAGATTATTTTGGCTACAGTTCTTCGAGGCTTCTTTGATGCAGTTGAATGTTCCTACTGTACAGGTTAATCTTGACTTCAGTTCAAAAGTAGACATGGTGCGTAAGTTTCGTGCTAGAATCGCCTTGCAACCTGTTGCAACAAAACTTTTGCAAATTCAACGTTCACAGAAGGGAAATCGTATGGTTTTCTTAGCTCTAGAAGCCATATTCAGACATATACTGACAACAATCATTGTGACATGTTTTCTTTGTTTTCAATGATACATTCAGGTTTAAAAGATATCTGAATCACCCTCCATATGTTCCTATGTGCTTTGTGTATCAGAATAAGAAGTATGTCGATTGCAGAGGCATGTCTTTCAAAAATCTCATGAAGGGTTGGTTTGCTTTAAGATGAGGCCTCACTCTAGTCAGTCAATGGACCTCACAAATGACTAGAAACTAGAGGAAATGTAGATGTCTTGTGGATGGAGACATATAGTTTCAATTATAGACAAAAATAGTGTATTCTCCAGAGGCAGGGGCACAAGCGGTAAGTTAGGGCTGATAGAGACCGCCATTCTAAAGTTATGAAAAAGGTATGCTAAAGATTGTTTATACAATAGGGAGAACTTCTTATCATTCATCTAATTTCTCTAATGAGCTGTATCATGACCTGTTCTTCTTGGAGTTCTTTACCAATGTATTGGCACAGAAATATCATCTAGTAAGAAGAGAGGGCCAAAGCCCATTTTGACAGAAAACTTTGAATTATTTGTTCAACATGCATGAGGTTCTAAGGATAGCCTTCCTAGTTTTGACTCGTCTCCCCATAAAGTGTGGAGACTTCAACCACTTTGTTTTCAAATCAAAGGGTCACGTTTCGAGCACTCATGCCCGCAAAGGTGTTATAGTTAGTGACATCAAAGTGCAAGTTTGTATTTTTTCTTCTGACCTATCTTAATGATTGGCAACTATTGCAAGAGAAACTATAATTACCTCACTGTTTTTCAACAGTTTAAGGGCTTTGCAGATGAAAATAGGATTTCTATTGAAGCTATGGATTTTCAAATTGGAAATCAAGAAGAATCAAGCAAGAAGAAGGCACAACACTTAGAGAGAGGGACCTATGATAGTATGGGCAATGTGTCAAACGCTAGTCTTTCATCTCTTATGAAGGATCAATGCTTTCTGAAATGGCTAATACTAACCTGGTTTTCCATACTTCTTTATCAGTCAAAGAAAACTTCTACAAGTGTTGGTAGTTAATGACAATGCACTTCTAGCTTGAAGAGATTTAAGATTCAAAATTGTAGGGATATTATCAGTTTTTCCAAGGAGAAGAGTGATAGTCAAAGAATGAGATGGAAATTGGTTGTACGTGGTGGATATTTTTGAGGTCAGAGACAACTCGATAAGATATTTCATCCAGAAGGAGCCTCCAAGTAGTGTCTTTGACAGTTAAGAGATTCTGAAGATTCATTTTTCAAAGCAAATCTGTCCATCTTTACAACTATTCTATGGGTTTGATAAGAAGCTGGTAGGGGATTAGTCATCAAAGATAAGCCCCAGATTATAGGGAAAATCCATCATCAGTTCGTATCTTTTAAACTGGAGAAGAGAACACTTGGCATAAATTGATTATTAGTCAAAGGTTAATCCAACATTCAATGGAAAATTTGAGGATTTGAAAAGGGTATAGTTGGCAGCCTAATGCATTATCAAAAGTTGAAAATGAACAAATGACAGTCAAAGGGGCATGTGAATCAGTTAGTTACACATTTTAAGCACCAAATCAATAGGCAACTTTGTCCTTGTTAAATAAATTCATCCAAGATAAGTGGAAAATGACAGACTCTTGTTCTCGATATCAGCAGAAGGTGAAGTCTTGATTCTAGTAGATTTGAGGCAGATCATCTAGGTGGCAGCCTTCTGAAGGGGATTTCAGTTACACAGATGACCATACATTTCCAGAATCAAAAGGATTCTATATCTTGTTCTCATTTTATTTGCTACCTTGTTTATTTTGTATTCTATTTTTTATGATTTTGTGGGATTGTACTGCCAACAAAATCAAAATAGTTTGAGTGTTGTTTTTATTATTTAAGCATTTTTTTGTAATAAGGAAAGGGGGGGAATTTGTAATTGGAGAAAGTCCCATCTTGTAAATGTTCTCACTGAGTTTCAAGTGATTGTTTGCAAATGAATACAAGACCAACTATTCAGGATTCATGTGGTGTCTGAAATGGTGACGTTTTCTCATGTTTTTATGTATTTTTCCATTGTTTATCTTTCTCTATATTTATGAGATTCTAATTGTAAAGAAGAAAGTGATTAATATGATTTTTTATTTAAAACACCCTATTCTGGTTGTGTTTACAATATGTATGTTTTCCACTAAGGACAGATTGAGGAATTCTTAAATGATCCTTTCATAATCCTTTCAAAATTCCAAGATCCATAGTAGTACATATATCTTGCATTGTTTCACTCATGCTTGATACTTTTGCAAATTGATCACCCAAGACTTTGAATCCATTGCCCAATGGCCTTTTCCCTTTCTTTCCCCACCAAACCAATTCAAAAATCCAAACTCTAAACCCATTAGCTATCCTAATATCTATTAAAACAAAGCTAAATAATATAGAGAGATCCCTCTCTGAGTTTAGGAGGGTTAGATCCTAAGCTCCAAAGTGGTTTTGATGTTACCTCTATGATTGCCTCCATAGCCTTAGGCAAATTACAGGGTGATAACATAAATGGCAACCATACTGGGGAGCAAGCTTTCAGGTTCTCCAGAAAAGTATAGCAAGTTCAGATTTGATTTCTGATGGTGAACAGAAGCCAAACACAAGAAAGTTGTACCATTCACCTAGTGAATTCATTGTTCAAGATCCCGAGCTTCAAAGTTCAAAGTGACTTCACTACCAAAGAATCTAGATTTCAGAGCATTGATGGTGATCCAAGATGACAGGGTATGTGGCAAACCCTTTATCTGTTGAAATGTTACAAACTTTGAGGGATGAGTTAGCAGAATTTCAGATTGATGAGAATTTCGCAACATCAATATTTCTTTGTTTGAAATCTAGTCGACTCACAACTGAAGGTAAAAGTTGTTTTCTTGGTTTAATTGTCGAAATATTAGAAAATGGATTTGAACTATTGGATGTTCAAATTGAATCATATGATTTCCAAGATCCTAAATAGTTCTTGGAAAGTCTTCATCCTCCAAAAATAGAGGAAATTGTTATACCATTTGACTTGCATACAGAGGAAGAATATGGTTATGAACCTGAGATTGAAGAGCTGGAATCAAGGATCAGCCTTTATGAAGAAATTGAAAAAGTCATCCAGAATCAACTTGTCATTGAGAGCCTAAAAGGTATATAAATAAATTATGAATTTATGGATCCTGTAGCTGATTATATGAAGAATATTTCCAGTTTTGTTGTACACATCCATATACAATCACCATTACATTGCATAGCTTGGGTTTTCTGCACAAAAAGTCAAGTTGTTTCTCTAATGTTTTTAATAAACAGTCAAGAAGTCAATGTATATAAGGAGTTGCTTGTCTGGATGCACTGGAATTATTGTATCATTTAGAACAGAGAAATTATGTGTAGATTAGAGTAGGTAGGAGTGTGCCAATAAACTCAAAAGGATGAACACTTCTTTCTCTTTCAGGTTTTCATAGTTTTATTTTCGGTTTGGTTTATATCCCTCTAGTTTGGAATAGGTACAATACATGGGCACATGCTTCAATTCGGGAAAAACCCAATGGATAAGACAATTGGTCTAAACACTTAGAGTTCGTAGATTTTTTACACCTCACGTTGAGCTACCATCCCCAGGTGGAGCCTATGTTAGGACCTTATAAATTATAGGAAATCATTGTTCTGACTTATATCTATTTCAGGCATAATGCATATTGCTCATGGTGCATAGTGAAAATGAAAAGTTGACAAAAGGCTACCAACACCTCTCCAAAGATGTCCTCTCCAAAGATGTCGCAGAATAAATGTTGGCTACATGTTGTGGAGTCACCTTCCCAGATCTATTTTGAAAAAATTCTTCATCAATGGATGCAGTTTAAGAAAGATTATGGCTCAGGTACAAAGCTTCTTTATGATAGGTTTTTCTTGCTAAAACAAAATTGGGCATTTTAAATATTGGATCCAAATAGATTTTTGGGCCTTGGTTTTATTTTTAAGCCTTGTAAGTTCTTGGGGCCTATGTTTCTTGTAATTTTTCTTATTATGAGGAAAAATAGGCTCTCGAGCTTATTATTGAGACATGGCCAATATTTTTTCAAAAAATAAAATCGTTTGAAAAATATTTTCCAAGAAATATATTGGTCGAGGGCCAATATCCAAGTACTCAACACCGAGAGCAAGCACCTGCATCAACAACGCATTTTATTTACCAAAGAAACAACATACAATCCAATGCCCAAGCGCTAGGTTTCAAGAACAAGTGGGTAGCCTTGGGTTCACTACATCGACCATGTGATAAAAGGTTTGTGTATATAAAGGGTAAAGAATAGGGTTTCCTCCTTCATGTGGGATAAGTCCCATTAAGGTAAAAAAATATAAAACACAGACTGCTAGATGCCAGGGTAATTTGCAGGTGTCGATTGTATTAAAAATATCATTAAAAAAGGTGGCCTGAAAGCCAAGCTCCAACGCTCCAGCTCCACGCACCTGCAACCACAACACATGAGTCAAAGATTGCTTGAAATATCAGTGTAGGAAATATGATAACACAGAGGGTTTGAATCAGAAATTGACATGTTCGATAGCTTTATTGACGTGTATAAGTTCATCTCTTGTCTACATTTCTATGTCACCAGTGGTGATGACAAGAATGAGCTTATTTTGGCTACAGTTCTTTGATGCTTCTTTGATGTAGTTGAATGTTCCTACTGTACAGGTTAATCTTGACTTCCGTTCAAAAGTAGATATGGTGTGTAAGTTTTGAGCTAGAATTGCCTTGCAGCCTCTTGCAACAAAACTTTTGCAAATTCAATGTTCACAGAAGGGAAACCGTATGGTTTTCTTAGATATAGAGTCCATATTCGAACAGATACTAAAAACAATCATTGTGACATGTTTTCTTTGTTTTCGATGATACATTTGGGTTTGAAAGATATTTGGATCACCCTCTAGATGTTCCTATGTGCTTTGTGTATCGGAATAAGAAGTATGTCGAATGCAGAGGCATTTCTTTCAAAAATATCATGAAGGGTTGGTTTTCTTTAAGTTGAGAACTCACTCAAGTCAGTAAAGGGACCTCACAAAGGACTGGACACTAGAAGAAATGCAGATGTCTTGTGGATGGAGACATACAATTACAATTATAGACAAAAATAATGTATTCTCTGGAGGCAAGGGCACAAGCGGTAAGTTAGGGCTGATAGAGACTGCCATTCTAAATTTATGATAAGGATTGTTTATACAACATGTTGGCATTTTTACAGGCAGAGTGTGATTTTCATTGATGGAAATAACAACAATGACGATGACATGTTTACAGGAAAGAACAACAACGACAATGGCATGTCTATAGGCAAGAACAACAACAACGATGACATGATTATTGGCAGATTGTGAAATCAAAGCTTAGGAGGAATAGCATAGAGTTGAACACAAATCACAAGTGTGCACTAGGGCCGAGGTTAACTTTATTGCCAAAGTTCAGGAGAGATAGCATTTTTCATAAATGAAAATGAGTCCCAAAGTCATCAGGACTCGTAGAAGGATCAAAGGTCGAGGCCTTTGATACGTAGAAATTATTCCAAGTTGGGAGGAATCGTAAGCTCAGGAGGAGGAGAGACAGTGGTCATTGGATCACCGATCCTGAATACTCAATGTTCGTTAGATCAGAGTCTAGTGACTAGAGGATGCACAAAGGATAAGTACAGATCTGATCCGTTGGATCTTATCACCGAGTACCAATAGTCATCGGATCCAGTATAACTGCAAAGAGGATAATGTCCGAGAGCCATCCTCTAAATCCGCAAAATGCGAAGTCACGATGAGATCTGAGTTGTTGGATCCAGAGAACATGTGGCAAGAGATCATCATTTCGCTGACTCACGAACTGGAAAAGTCAAAGGTGAGAGTTGTAGGAACTCGCAATGTCTAAGTTCGTGAGTTGATCTAGACTGTTAGGTCATGGGGAGTTGTTAGCCCTTGATCTGACACTCGCAAATATCAGGAGGGAAGGAGGAAAATACCCAAGGAGATGGGAACCACAACAATCCTAGTCATTCATCTAGGAAGGACACGTGGTAGTCGATAAAGCAATTTCGGAAAATCAGAAGTCGGAAGAAGGGAGGTGAGTAGTCCTCCAGCTTTGTGAAATGAGAAGTCTCGATATGATTCGAGTCGTCGGATCACTGAGGATCGTGGGCCATTGATTTGGAGCAGGTTTCGGAAAATAGGAAGTCAGGAGAAGGGAGTTGAGTAGTCCTCCAACTTCGTGAAATGTGAAGTCTCGATAAGGTCTAGACCATTGGATCACAAAGGGATGTGGGTCGACGATCTAACACAGAGAGTTGAATCGAGAATTAGGAGTTGGAAGAGTCAGGGTTGGCTCACGTTCAAACACCTGACACATGAGGTCATGATTTGATTACAGTCTTCGATCAAAGGGAGAGCGTGGACCGTTGATAAGGCACGATGAAGTTCACAAGTTCACGAAACATGAAGCACCCTTTTGCTTGCCCCCTGGTCACAACCAAGGTTACATTAGTGGAAAGTTAATGGAGGAGATAGCATTTCTCTAGGCTCCACTTTGGATATTGCTGAGATCGCGAAGATCCCATTTGATTAGCGAGTGGTCACAACCAGTGGTCACATCAGCGAAGGTTAAGGGAGGAGCTAGCACGTCACTAGGCTCCACATCGAAGATCATGAGTTGGTAGAATGGAGGCAACTCATAGTTGAATATCTGATGCTCGAGATCATGAAGTTCCTTTTGGTCAGGCCTGCGGTCACAGCTCGTTCTCACGTGAAAGGAAGGGGCTTATATAGAAAAGCGAGCACCCACTGTATAGTTTTATCAAAAAGGGAAAAGGCACCAAAGGCATGAGCGCACGAAGGTTCTCTGGGTAACTACCAGAAACCACTAATTGTTTCTTCCAGATAATTCGAAAGGGCTTCAGGGTGATCGTTAAAGAAGCTGAAGAGACTCAAGGTAACTATCAGTGGAATGAAGAGACAATCGACATATTGAAAAGTGTCGAAGACTGTTACTTCCAATGATGCTAAATGAATCTCAGGATGAATGGGCATTCATGGTGAATAGACTGGGCATAACTGTTAGAGAATATGAAGAGTTGTCAGGATGATCAAGTAGAGGACATGGCATGTGAATAACATGCAGGACATAGAAGAGAGGTCGTGCTATGTGATAGTTTCTGTATGCAAGAAGAAGGTGGTTGTGCAGAGGACCATAGAGTATATAAGAGGCGCAATGCATATAATGAATGCATGCAATAGAGTATGAAATGAAGCAGAAAATATGAACAATGAGGCTGGTATGCGTGGAGGAGAACACTAATGCAGGTAGAGTAGAGCAGTGTAACAGAACAATGATGAGACTGGTAAGCTATTGATAAATATTGTATCACTGTAATAGATTCCAACAATAAAATATTTATATTTCAGGGTGGTAGGATGGTGCTAGGAAGGACTGTTGTCCTCAGAGTTTCAAGTGGGTGCTTGAAAATAGGGAGTTGTAGCTTCCATCTGGTTGCATCCAGAAAAACCAGGGTGGTAAGGTGGTGCAAGGGAGAACTATTGTTCTCTGTTATGCAGGTTAGTGCTTGTGTGTCTGGAAGTTGGTGCTTCCATCTAGTTGGTGCTGGAACACTCAGGGAGTTGGTGCTTCCTTCTAGTGGGTTCTAGAGAAACCAGAGAGTTGGTTCTCTCAGCAAATTGCAACTTGTAAAACAGAGGTGGTAGCCTCATAATGAGTTGGTGCTCATAAGAATGATAATGTACAGAAAATAAAGACTACTTATCATATCAAGAAGAAGAGGTTTTCTCCCTTTATGAGTTTCCTCGGTAATATCTGTCTCTGTGTGCTTCATGTGTGTGATTGATATTGAATACTCTATTTCTTACTTCCCTGCATTATTTTGATCATCATTGAGTGTTTTTTAATGAGTTTAAAATGGTTATAATTGTTTAAGCACAGTAACAACTGATTCACCTCCGCCCTCTCATTTGTCTAAAAATTGGTATCAGAGCTGGTTCATTTTATCTAAGGGTAGATCCTAGATCTTAAACATGACTAGCCATGAAGGAACTTCAACCAATAAATCCCCCTTGTTAAATGGAACAAACTTTTCTTTATGGAAAGATAGGATGAGAACCTACATAATGGCTTTAGGTGCAGATGTTTGGGATGTGGTAGAGATTGGTTATGTAAAGCTAGTTGTACTAGCTAATAAGGATGACAATCTAGAATTGAGCTTCAATGCTAAGGCTATGAATGCTATTCTGAGTGGGCTTGTAGAAGAAGAATTTGTAGAAGTTATGCACTTAGAATTTGCCAAACAAATGTGGGACAAACTCATTAGAAGTTATGAAGGTAATGAGAAGGTAAAGGATGCCAAGCTTCAAACCTACAGATTACAGTTTGAATAACTAAAGATGAAAGATGATTGAACTATTGGGAGGTACTTTTTGAGAGTTGAAGAACTAGTAAATGCAATGAAAGGACTTGGTGAAAAAATTGAGGAAGCCTCGTTAGTTCAGAAAATCTTGAGATCTCTGCCAGACAAGTTCAACCCAAAGGTGTATGCTATAGAAGAACTTAATGATCTAAAATCTCCGCCTTTTGATCAAATTCTAGGAACATTGTTTGAATATGAAATGCATATAAGTAAAGATAAATCCACCTCTAGAGAAGCATCATTTAAAGTAGATAAGAATGAGGATCTCGAGCCTGATGAAATTGAAGCAAAAATTGTGAGAAGACTAAAGAAAGGATCAGGCGAGTACCAAGGCAAGTTGCCCTTCAAATGTTTTAACTTTGGAAAGATAGGTCACTTTGCATCTAAATTTCCACACAAGAAGAAGGAATAGAACACTAAAGGTGAAGAGAAGTATAAATCCAAGAGATTTGGTAAAAAGAAAAGTTTACGTGTAAACAATGATGACTCTTCAGGAGGCACAAATAGTGATTCTGATTGTGAAGATAAGGTTAATGACTTTATGCTTATGGCCAAAGAGGATTATAATGATGAAAGCAAAGGAAGTGATGCTAATGAATAAGAAGTTGTGGTTGACTTGGAAGGAGAACTGATCAATTCCCTAAAAGAAATTGATAGACTCAGATTTAAGAAGAAAAAACAAAAATAGTTGTTGATACAATTCGAAAAAGACAGGAAAAAACATGTTAAAGACTTTACCCTGCCAAAAGTAGAATTAGAAGAGGCAAAGAAAATAGAGGACATTCTGAAACAACAGTTATCAGAGAAGAAAGCAAGATGTGAAGCCTTGGAAGAAGAGGTAGTAAAAACCAGAAAAGAGATGGAGAAGTTTAAAGCATTGTATCTCCAAAATCTTCCAAGAATTAAGGCCTCAAAATGATTAGCCGTCATTCCGAATTAGAAAATGAATCCAAATTTGAAAGCTGTTTTGGGTTATGAATAAGGATTAAGTAGTGGTCAGCCAAGCAACAAAGAATCCATCAAGTTTGTCAAATCTACATTCATTGACAACAACAAATATGGAGAAACAAAGGAAGATAATTAGCCGCCAAGGAAGAGTGAAAGAAAAAGTACCATAACTGAACTTGTAGAACAAAGAAATAATACACCCTCTACTCAAAGAAATCATCAGCATGGAAGAAATTTACCTGATTAAAGAAGACAACCATTTTCCAGGTACACAGGATTTTTCTATGGATATTGTTTTTTTTGTTCTAACTTTGGTCACAAAGTTGTAAATTGTTCTTTAAGATTTAGATATGAGCAATCAAAACACTCAAGGAATAGATATCTTCCACAACAAAGAATGAGACAGCCAAGTAACAAACAACCAAAGACTGCAAATAATGTGATGGCTGGGAAAAAGACACAGGTTAAGCATAACAATCGTAATGATCCTTTATTCAATGAACCAAAATCTCACACCTGTCATAATTATGGACATAAAGATGCAGACTATCACTTAAGAAACTATGAGTCAGATTTGAATCCCTCTGTTGAAAATGTCAAGTTTTGGAAGAAGAAAAAAAATGACAAGTGTGGATTAGTGTTTTCAGCTCAAAGACAAAAGAACCCTTGGTATATTGACAGTAGATGCTCCAAACATATGAAGGGAGACAAATGTAAGTTCAAGTCTCTAAGTGAAAGCAAATCAGTAAACGTAACCTTTGGAAAATATGCTCCAGGTAAAATCAAGGGTAAAGGGATGGTGAGTTTAAGTAATGGCAAAGGGAAATCCCATGATTTTCTTCTTGTATATGGGATAAACCATAATTTTCTCAGTGTATGTCAAATGTGTGACATAGGATGTGAAGTGGTGTTCACTTCCAAGTATTGCAAGATAAAGTCTATAAAATCAGGACAAGTGGTGGCTAAAGGCATAAGGACAAATAATAATATATATGTGCTGAAAGAAGATAGAGAAGAGTGTCATCTAAGAAAACATGATGAAAGTTGGTTATGGCACAGGAGACTTGGCCATCTAAACTTTGATCACTTAATCAAGCTCAAAAATCTTGAGGCAATGAAAGATCTTCCAAGAATATCAAAGCCACAAGATTCTATGTGTAAACCCTACCAAGTAGGAAAGATAACCATGACACAATTTAAATCCAAGAGCTCTACTTCAACAAAGAAACCACTCCAATTAGTTCATATGGATTTATGTGGACCATCAAGACAAGAAGGCACAGGGAAGGAAAACTACTTCATGTTGATCATTTATGATTACTCCAGACTCACTTGGGTTTCTTTTCTTAAAGAAAAATCTGAAGCATTTGAGAAATTTAAAATATTTAAGGCTTTAACTGAGAATCAGACAGGAAACAGATTAAAGGTTGTAATATCTGACAGAGGAGGAGAATTTATGTCAAGTGATTTCAAGGAATTTTGTGATAAACATGGGATCAAGAGAGAATATACCATCCCAGGAACTCCACAGCAAAATGGAGTAGTTGGGAGGCAAAATAGAACATTTCATCAAATGGCTAGGTCAATGATGAATGAGAAGAACATTGGTCAAACCTACTGGGTAGAAGCAATACACACAACATTCCATGTTCTTAACAAATCCCACCTCAGACCACACAGTGACAAGACACCTTATGAACTGTGGTATGGAAGACCTGCTTCAATCAAACACTTCAAAGTCTTTAGGAGTAAGTTCTACATAAAGAATAATAATGAAAACCTTGGCAAGTATGATGACAGGCCTGATGAAGGCATATTCTTAGGATATGCTACAAATAGTAAAGGATATAGATGCTTTAATAAAATATTGCATAAATTAGTTGATTTCATTGATTTAAAGGTTGATGAAGGAGTCCCAGTAAGAGAGGTGAGAAATATTGAGTCTGTTACAGAGGACACAACTAAAGTTGAAGATGAACAGGTCCAAGAATCGGAAAAAGAAGACTCTGAGTCAGATGAATATACAAACACTCAAGAAGACTCAAATCAACAGATAACATCAAATCCTTCCTCCAGAATTACTCAAAAGAATCATTCTTCAAGTCAGATAATTGGTGAGAAAGACAAAGGTGTACAAACTAGGAGAAGGATAATCAAAGACAGTGATAAATTACATATAGCCTTCATATCCATGGTGGAACCCAAGAACTTTATCGAAGCCAGTAAAGATGTAAATTGGTTAAAATCAATGAATAAGGAATTGGACCAGATTGAAAAGAATGACATTGGGGAGCTTGTTCCTAGGCTCGTAGATAAAAATGTAATAGGATCAAAATGGGTCTACAAAAATAAGATGAATGAGCAAGTAAATATTGTAAGAATAAGGCTAGATTGGTGTGCAAAGGATATTCTCAAATAGAAGGACTGGATTTTGATGAAACATTTACGCATATAGGAAGATTAGAAGCTATTAAAACATTTCTTGCCTATTCTTGTCATAAATAGTTTAAAGTCTATCAAATGGATGTTAAGTCGGCCTTTTTAAATGGATATCTAAAAGAAGAAGTCTATATGGAACAACCAGAGGGTTTCCAACTGTTGATAACCCTGACTTTGTCTACAAGATGAAGAAAGCCTTATATGGGTTGAAACAAGGTCCTCATGCCTAGTATTACAGACTAGATACATATCTTCAAAACAAAGGGTTCAAGAGAGGAGCAATTGACAACAATCTATATATCAAAACAAAGGGTAATGCTTTGCTCATTGTTTTGATCTATGTTGATGAAATCATCTTCGGTAGTAATAATGTTTCATTGGTACAATGGTTTTCTTATGACATGCAGTCTGAATTTGAAATGTCTATGATAGGGGAATTGCCATTTTTCCTTGGTTTGCAAATTACTCATAGGTCTGTAGTAATATTTATTTCTCACGAAAAATATCTAAGAGAAATGTTGAAAAGGTTTCAAATGGAATATTCTAAACCTATGAGCACACCTATGGTCACTGGATGTAAGTTAAGCAAGGATGATGACTCACCTGATGTTGATCAGACTTCATATAGGTCTATGATAGGAAACCTATTGTACATCACAACATCTCGTCCAGACATAATGCATGTTGTTGGAATGGTAGGAAGGTATCAGTCTGCAACTAAACAAAGTCATTTGTTAGCTGTCAAAAGAATATTCAGATACTTGAAAGGGACAATGAACTATGGCCTATGGTATCCTAGGAATCAAAATTTTCAACTATCATTCTATTCATATGTTAATTAGGCTAACTGCATGGATGAAAGGAAAAGAACAAGTGGAGGTGAATTCTTCTTAGGAGATTCCCTTGTAGCATGGTTGAGCAAGAAACAAGGTTCCATTTCCTTATCAACTACAAAATTTGAATACATTGCAGCTGCCACTTGTTGTACCCAAGTATTGTGGATGATTCAGACACTTGCAGACTTGGAGGTAAAATATACTGCACCGATCCGAATTCATTGTGACAATACCCATGCAATTAGTGTGTCAAAGAACCTTGTATTTCAGTCCAAGACCAAGCATATACCCATCGAGTATCACTTCTTAAGAGAACATGTGATCAACATTGTTGTTTCTTTGCATTATATTCCATCCAAAGATCAGATTGTTGATATCTTCACTAAACTGCTTGCAACAGCTCAGTTTGAGTATCTGCGTCAGAAATTGGGCATGCCCCCATTATCAACCTAAGAGAGCCCATCCTGTCAGGGGGATTATGTGTTGGTTGAATATCTGATACCTCCGAAAAGAACTGCAACAACATAGGGGGAGCATGTTTTCTTTGACATTGATGTCAAAGGGGGAGAAAAGGTGTGGTCATGCTACAGTTGGAGGTGTAAGAAGAATAATGCAGTCGTTCAGGGTTTTCATCAATGCCAAAGGGGGAGATTGTTGGCATGTTTACAAGCATAGTTTGTTTGTCATTGATGGCAAGAACAACAATGACGATGGAATGTCTATAGGAAAGAACAACAACGACAATGGCATGTCTACAAGAAAGAACAACAACAATGATGGCATGATTACTGGTAGAGTGTGTAATCAAAGCTCTGGAGGAATAGCGTAGAGTTGCACGCAGAGCGCAAGTGTGCGCTAGGGCCAAGGTTAACTTCATTTCCAAAGATCATGAGAGATAGCGTTTTTCAGAAATGCAGACGAGTCCAAAAGTCATCAAGACTCATAGAAGGATCAAAGGTCAAGGCCTTTGTCACTTATAAATTCTTCCAAGTCAGGAAGAAGGGTAAGCTCAGGAGGAGGAGTGACAATGTCCATTGGATCACCAATCCTGAATACCCAATGTCCGTTAGATCAGAGTCCAGTGACCAGAGGAAGCGCAGAGGAGACGCACATATCTGATCTGTTGGATCTAAGTATCGAGGACCAACAACCATCAGATCCAGTATAAATTTGAAGAGGATGATGACCGAGAGCCATCCTCCAACTTCGCGAAATGTGAAGTCGCAATGACATATGAGCCATTGGATCCAGAGGACAGGTAGTGAGAGATCAACATTTTACTGACTTTCGAATTGGAAAAGTCAAAGGTGACAGTTGTAGGAACTCGCGATGTCTGAGTTCACGAGTTGATCTAGACTGTTAGATCATGGAGAGTTGTGATTCGTTGATCTGACACTCGCAAATATTAGGAAGGTAGGAGGAAAATACCCAAGGAGCTGAAAGCCACAACAATCCTAGCCGTTCATCTAGGAAGGACACGTGGCAGTCGATAAAGCAGTTTCAAAAAATCGGAAGTCGGAAGAATGGAGGTGAGTAGTCCTCCAACTTCACGAAATGCAAAGTCTTGATATAATCTGAGTCGTCGGATCACCGAGGATCATGGGTTGTTGATTTGGAGTAGGTTTTGGAAAATTGGAAGTCAGGAGAAGGGAGGTGAGTAGTCCTCCAACTTCGAGAAATGTGAAGTCTAGATAAGATCTGGACTGTTGGATCACAGAGGGCTATGGGTCATCGATCTGACAGAGAGCGTTGAATCAGGAATTGAGAGTTGGAAGAGTCAGAGTTGGCTCATGTTCAAACACCCGACATGTGAGGTCAATCAAAGGAGAGCATGGACCAGTGATCAGGCACGACAAATTTCACAAGTTTGCGAAACACGAAGCACCCTTTTGCTTGGCCCCTAGTCATAGCCAAGGTCGCATCAACGAAATGTTAAGGGAGGAGCTAGCATGTCGCTAGGCTCCACTTTGTAGATCGTTGAGATAGCGAAGTGCTCATTTGATTAGTGAGTGGTCACATCAGTGAAGGTTAAGGGAGGAGCTAGCACGTTGCTAGGCTCTACATCGGAGATCGTGAGTTGGGAGAATCAAGGCAAATTGCAACTGAATATCTGATGTCCGATATCGCAAAGAACCTTTTGGTCAGGCCTTTGGTCATAGCTCGTGGGCACGTGAAAGGAAGGGGCTTAGCCAAAAAACTGAGTGCCCACTGTGTAGTTTTCTCAGAAAGGGAAAAGGCGTCAAAGGCATGATCACGTGAAGGTTATCTCGGTAACTTCCAAAAACCACTAATTGTTTCTTCCAGATAATTCGAAGAGGATTTAGGGTGATCACTAGAGAAGTTGAATAGACTCGAGGTAACTATCAATGGAATGAAGAGACAATCGACAGATTGAAAAGTGTCGAATACTGTTACCGCCAGTGATGCCAAAAGAATCTCAGGATGAACAACCATTCATGGTGAACAGACTGAGCATAACCACCAGAGAATACAAAGAGTTTCCAGAATAATCTGGCAGAGGAATCGGCGTGTGAATAACATGCAGAATAGAGAAGAGAGGCAATGCTCTATGATATTTTCTGCATGCGGGAAGAAGGTGGTTGTGCAGAGGACCAGAAGAGTATATAAGAGGCTCAATGGATAGAATGAATGCATGCAACAAAGTATGAAATAAAGCAGAAAATCTGAACAAAGAGGCTCATATGCGTGGAGGAGAACATTGATGTAGGCAAAGTAGATAATTGTAGCAGAACAATGATGAGACTGATAAGCTATTGATAAACACTGTATCACTGTAATAGATTTCAGCAAGCAAAGATTTATATTTCAGGGTGGTAGGGTGGTGCTAGGGAGGTCTGATCTCCTCAGAGTTTCAAGTGGGTGCTTGAACACAGGGAGTTGTAGCTTTCATTTGGTTGTAGCCAGAAAAACCAGGGTGGTAGGAAGGTTCAAGGGAGAACTATTGTTCTCTGTTATGCAGGTTGGTTCCTGTATGACTGGAAGTTGGTGCTTCTATCTATTTGGTGCTGGAACACTCAGGGATTTGGTGCTTCCTTCTAGTGGGTGCTAAAGAAACCATAGAGTTGGTGCTCTCAACAAGTTGCATCTTGTAAAATAGAGGTGGTATCCTCACAATGAGTTGGTGCTGATAAGAATGATAATGTACCAAAAATAAAGACTACTTATCATATCAAAAAGAAGAGGTTTTCTCCCTTTATGGGTTTCCTCGAGAATATCTATCTTTGTGTGCTTCATGTGTGTGATTGATGTTGAATAATCTATTGCTTACTTCCCTGCATTATTGTGATCATCATTGAGTGTTCTGTAATGAGTTTAAAATGGTTATAATTGTTTAAGCACAGTAAAAACTGATTCACCCTCCCCTCTCAGTTGTCTAACACAACATGGAGAAATTCTTATCATTCAACTAATTTCGCTAATGAGTTGTATCATGGATTGTTCTTCTTGCAGTTCTTTACCAATGTATTGGCACAAAAATATCATCCAGCAAGAAGAGAGGGCCAAAACCCATTTTGGTAGAAAACTTTAAAATATTTGTTCAACATGCATGAGGTTCTAAGGATAGCCTGCCTAGTTTTGACTCGGCTCCCCAACAAGTGTGGAGACTTCAGCCACTTTGTTTTTATATCAAAGGGTCACATTTTGAGCACTCATGCCCGCAAAGGTGTTATAGTTAGTGACATCAAAGTGCAAATTTGTATTTTTTCTTCTGACCTATCTTAATGATTGGCAACTGTTACACGAGCAACTATAATTACCTCATTTTTTTTCAGTAGTTTGAGGGCTTTGCAGATGAAAATAAGATTTCTATTGAAGCTATGGATTTTAAAATTGGAAATCGAGAAGAATAAAGCAAGTAGAGGGCACAACACTTAGAGAGAGGGACCTATGACAATGTGGACAATGTGTCAAACGTTAGTCTTTCATCTCTTATGCGGGATATATGCTTTCTGAAATGGATAATACTAACCTGGTTGGCCATACTTCTTTATCAGTCAAAGAAAACTTCTACAAGTGTTGGCAGTTAATGACAATGTACTTCTACCTTGAATAAATTTAAGATCCAAAATTGTAGGGATCTTATCAATTTTACAAGGCAGAAGAGTGATAGTCAAAGAATGAGGTCAGAGACAACTCAATAAGATCTTTCATCCAGAAGGAGCCTCCAAGTAGTGTCTTTGACAATTAAGAGATTATGAAGATTCCTTTTTCAAAGAAAATTTGTCCATCTTTACAAATATTCGATGGGTTTGTTAAGAAACTGGTAGGGGATTAGTCATCAAAGATAAGCCCCAGATTCTAGGGAAAATCCATCATCAGTTCATCTATTTTAAACTAGAGAAGAGAACGCTTGGCATAAGTTGATTATTAGTCAAAGGTTAATCCAGCATTCAATTGAAAATTCGAGAATATGGACAGGGTATAGTTGGCAGCCTAATGCATTATCAAAAGTTGAAAATGAACAGATGGAAGTCAAAGGGGCATGTGAATCAGTTAGTTACACAATTTAAGAACCAAATCAGTAGGCAAATTTATCCTCGTTAAATAAATTCATCCAAGATAAGTGGCAAATGGAAGATTCTTGGGCTCGATATTAGCAGAAGGTGAAGTCTTGATTCTAGCAGATTTGAGGCAGAGCATCCAAGTGGCAACCTTCCGAAGGGGATTTTAGTGACACAGATGACCATACATTTCCAGAATTAAAGGATTTGATATCTTGTTTTCATTTCATTTGCTACCTTGTTTATTTTGTATTCTATTTTTTATGATTTTGTGGGATTGTACTGCCAGCAAAATCAAAAAAATTTGAGTGTTGTTTTTATTATTTAAGCATTGTTTTGTAATAAGGAAAGGGGGGGTGGGGGGGGATTTGTAATAGGAGAAATTTTGATCTTGTGAATGTTCTCACTGAGTTTCAAGTGACTGTTTGCAAAGTACAAGACCAACTGTTTAGGATTCATGTGGTGTCTGAAATGGTGAATTTTTCTCCTTTTTTTGTGTATTTTTCCGTTGTTTATCTTTCTCTGTATTTTTGAGATTCTAATTGTAAAGCAGAAAGTGATGAATAGGATTTGTTATTTAAAGCACCCTATTTTGGCCGTGTTTACAATCTGTATGTTTTCCACTAAGGACAGATTGAGGAATTCTTAAATGCTCCTCAATCTCTACCTAGCCTTATATTCTCTTCCATTTCATAGTCCTTTCAAAATTCCAAGATCCATAGTAGTACATCTAGCTTGCCCTACTTCACTCATGCTTGATACTTTTGCAAATTGATCACCCAAGCCTTTAACTCCATTGCCCAATGGCCTTTTCCCTTGCTTTCCCCACCAAACCAATTCAAAAATCCAAACTCTGAACCCATTAGCTAGCCTAATATCTATTAAAACAAAGCTAATTCATACAGAGAGATCCCTTTCTGAGTTTAGGAGGGCTAGATCCTAAGCTCCAAAGCGGTTTTGATGTTACCTCTGTGATTGCCTCCACAACCTTAGGAAAATTATAGGGTGATAACACTTGGCATAATGATAGTGATGAACATGTCAAAATCGATGCAATTATTAAACATGAACATGAATAGGTACTGATTCGAGAACAAAATGAAAGCAATATGGACACTTCACGTAGTCAAGATACATCAAGTGGAGAAAAGTCACCATAGAGCAGGAGACAAGATGAAAGCATTGAAGGATCAAGGAGATCATCACGACAAACTCAACCACCTATAAGGTATAAATATTATGCATTGATGTCTCATGTAATGAATGTTGTAAAACCTGTAAACTATGATCAAGCTAAAGAACCTGAACAATGGAGAAATGTTATGAATGATGAATATGACTCCCTGATGAAAAATCAAACATGAGAATTAGTTGAACTGCTTGAAAACAAAGTCCCTATTGGAAGCAAATGGTTGTATAAATCTAAATTTAAAGTAGATGGTAGCATTGACAAATATAAGGAAAGATTAGTTGCAAAAGGATATTCACAAAAGGAGGGAATTGATTACGAAGATACATTTGCACCAATAGCTAAAATGAATACAATTAGAGTATTAATTTCCTTAACTTCAAAACATAATTGGAAAATACATTAGTTAGATGTTAAATCTTCTTTTTGAATGGTGATTTAAAATAAGAGGTTTGTTTGGTTCAACCTAAAGGGTTTGTCAAGCAGGGACATGAGCATCTAGTTTGCAGGTTAAGGAAATCATTATATGATTTGAAACATGCACCAAGATCTTAGTATGTAAAGATAGATACCTTCTTTTATCAGAATGGGTTTGTGAAAAACAAAAATGATCCTAACCTGTATGTTAGGAAATATGAAGAAGGAAATGTTGCTTTAATATCTTTATATGTGGATGATCTCATTATTATAGGCAGTGCATGCAATTTAATTGAAGAGATTAAAATTCAGTTGTCTCAAGAATTTGAAATGAAAGATCTTGGCGAATTGCATTACTATTTAGGAATTGAGGTTTGGAGAGAGCCTGATAAAACATTGATCACTGAAAGTAAATATACAAAATAAATTCTTAGAAATTTCAATATGAGTGAATGTAAAGCCATGCCAACTCCCTTAGAACAGAATGCAAATTTATACATTGAAGATGGAACTAAAGAGGCAGATGGTACTTTATATCACCAGCTGGTGGGAAGTCTGAACTATCTCACTACTACGAGACCAGACATTGCATACTCAGTTAGCATCCTTAGTCAGTTCATGGCTAAGCCTTCAAAGAGTCATTGGAAAACTGCAAAGAAAGTACTCTGTTACTTGAAAGAAACAATAAATTTTGGTATTATGTATACTGATGAATTTGATGTTGATCTAACAAGTTTTTCTAATTCAGATTGGGCAGGAAATCCTGATGATAGAAATCTACCCCAGGCTATGCATTTCATATAGGATCAGGGGTTATATCGTGGAGTAGCAAGAAACAACCTATTGTTTCTTTGTCGTCAACATACTCTGAGTATAAAGCCTTGACCAGTGCCACTTGTGAAGCTGTTTGGTTGCGAAGAATTCTTGCAGATGTCAAAGAGGAGCAAAATGGTCCAACATGCATCAACTGTGACAATCAAAGTGTTATCAAATTGTCACACAATTCAATATATCATGCAAGATCAAACACATCGAGATACAACATCACTTTGTGAGAGAGAAGATTGAATCAAATGAAATTGGTTTGATATTTTGTAATACCAATGATAATGTAGCTGATATATTTACCAAACCTCTTGGTAAACTCAAGTTTGAAATTTTTAGAAGCAAGTTAGGTGTCGTAGAAAATATGTTTCTCCATTAAAGGGGGATGTTAGAATAGTGAAGAAACTTCTAGAAAATATTAAAATTAGAATGTTGTTTTGAGTTTGTTCCATAAACATGTAGATTGCATTTGTGGGTGGTTTGAGATCCACATTAATAGAAGTGTGATCTGATCTATACATATAATTACTTTCTCTTCTTAATGTAAGTTTTGTGAGCTCCATCTCACTTGTATGTGGTTTATGTCTAGTATTATTTGGCACAAGTCCATGGAAGCTTTCATGGAAGCTTCATTGAATCTGTGGGGCCAAATGGCGGTGGTAAGTTTTTTAAGGATCTTGAAGTTGAAAGGGACATAATTGCATGGACAACAAAACAACAACCACTTTCAAACTTTTCAATGCTCTGTACCATGTATCTTATTCAAACAAAAAAAAATCACTTCAATCCAAACAAAACCACCAGCATGCTTTCTTTCATTCGATCTATATCATAAACAACGCTGCCATTGATCATACCATCCAAGCCTGTTTATGCTTCACAAATTCCAAACCGCCTGTGATAGCACAATTTCTACGGGGATTATTTCAATATATGCTAACAAACTCATTTGGTTATTTCAATATATGCAAACAAACTCATTTCATCGCTGTAAGATTTAATCCTTTTTCAATAAATTTAATATACCTTCATTTCATCCGTGATTTAATCCTTTTGCAATAAATTCAATATACCTTGGCAATAAATTTAATATACCTCGGGCATGGCTTGCACAATCAATTGTGGTTTGGACATTTCAGAGATTTGAGTTTACTGTGATGCTCGCCTGCCCAATACCTGTATAGTCCGCCCACTCAATTAAATTATTAATAATGTAATACATTAAAAAAATGATTTGACATGCATAATAGTAAGAGAAGTATGTACTCAAAACTTAGAAATGAAAAATTTAGATGATTAATTAACAAAATAAGCAAGATCTTACCTTAACCATGAGTTAAGTTCATTAAACTCAATAAAAACCAAAACTTAAAGTAATTCATTGTTATTATGTTAATTATGTTAATTACTCTTTTTAATAACTAAAGGATGTATTTTGCCATGCAAGGAAGTTAATGTTTAAATAGACTTTTATTTAGTGTGAAGATTAAGAATATGTTGAGGATGTGAAATCGTGTCCATTAAATGTCCATTTATAATTAAAAGTCCATTAAGTTGTAAGTTATAATATTGTGTTTTTAAATATAACAAAAACTAAGTTTATCCTCTACATATTTAAAAAAAATTACCAATGCCACAAAAATTCCACTATATTTTTTTAAAGGTAACTAAGTTTATCCTCTACATATTTAAAAAAATTTACCAATGCCACAATATTCTCATAAAAAATAAAATTCCACTATATTATTAAAAAGAGATAAAATTTAATCATTCTATTAAAAAAAATATTATTAAAAAAATAAAATTCCACTATATTATTAAATATTATTAAAAGGATGAAATTTAATCATTCTACTAAAACAAATATTATAAAAAAGCTTTAGATTCCTCACTCAAGATAATCGTGTTAGCTTCAAAAATGACATCATTTCATTTAAATATAGAAATATAACACTGGTAAGAATCACAATTTTAATGGTGAAATGCAATTAAATTGTTGACTTTAATGAATAATCCTCTCCATATAAACCAAATCAATTTTAATGAATTATAGAGGATTGTAACATCCATTAAGATTGCACTTATTTTAAGTGATTTTAGTGCTAGCCAATTATTTCATATTTGTTAAGTTAAGATTGATTATATAATTCCTTTTTTTAATATTGACATATTACCTTCTTATAAAAACTGAAAGAAACAATCAATTTTATTAAAAACACCAAAAACAAAAATATAGTAAAGTAAAATAAAATTGTACTAACCTTACTTTCAAATAAAATATTAAAAAACAATTTCTTTTTAATATTGACTTATTACCTCCCTATTAAAAAAAACTAAAAAAAACAATCAATTTTATTAAAAACACCAAAAACAAAAACATAATGAAGCAAAATAAAATTACTTCCAAATAGATTATCAAAAAACCAAATAAAATATCAAAAAACCAAAAAAAACACTTAATTGTATTAAAAACACCAGAAACATAGTAAAGAAAAATAAAATTGTAATTAAACCTTACTTCCAAATAGAATAAACCTTACTTGTTGTAGTTACTTGCCACTAAAATATATGGATTTACCAAAATAAGAAATTCAATTTATGTGAATAAGGGTTTGTATGGTAGATTTGCCTTTTATGGATTTATCAAAATAAGAAATTCAATTTATGTGAATAAGGGTTTATATATGGTAGATTTGTAGGTTTGCACATGAATGCTTTGAATTAATGGATAATCCAAATTAGTGAGTAGTTTAATTGCACAAAAATATTTGAAGTTTTATAGTTAAAAATTTGAAATATTTAATTATATGCTATCACAATATCTTCTATTTCGAGAATACAATTTTTGTTTGACATTAATTTTTTATTTTTATTTTAAGATTAAATATATTATTGTTTCTATTTATTTATTTACTTATTTTATTCTTTAAATTGATTAAATAGATGTCAATCCAGAATAAAGTCTTTTATTGGTCTTCCTAAGAAGGATAACCAACCATTATCAATTGTTGATGCATTTGATATCCTACAATGCTCTAATAAACCATGTCATTTCCAAAATGAAATTGATGCTCATCCACCTGAAGACATTGAATTTGATAGTGTAGTGCGTGTTGAAGATAACAACTATTGAATAAATGAAAAATAACATTCAAATCTAAATGGACGACAAGATTTGTATGGGCTTATGTTGTAAAATATTGTAACGGTAATGAAAGAACAAAATGTTCTTGGTGTGTGAAATTTAAAATAAAGACTCCATTTGCTAAAGAGGGAAGAACAAATCTTCAAGTTAGTGGTTTAAATAGCCATGTGTAAGGTCTTTCGTGACACCCACCTAGCGTGCATACTCCTTGGGCAGACTTGGGGATGAGTCGTGCAAGAGAACACAAGGGGCATGCGATCGGTTGGGCGAACAAAGATGTGTGGCTGTGAGCAAGAGCATCTTAGGTGCACGATGGTGACATGCGACACTAAGGGGGCACACACCTTACTAGCCTTATGAAGGTTTATGGAGACTTGGGTTGTGTTTGGGAAAGGACAGGGCGACCTAGGCGTATGCCCAAGGAGTGGACCCACCTGCCCATGGTAGCATGGGCACGTTGTAGAGGTTGGATGACCCCATCGACAGACCCACTAAGAGTCTCATTGATCTACACAAGGAAAGGGGAGAGCACCAAAGGATGGGGTGTGTCGGTCCAAGAGACACAATAGTTGATGGGCGCACAAGTTCATTTGGGCACACCAAGTCCACAAAGGGGTGTGACGATTTGTTTGGGAGTGGTGGTTCGAGGAGGAGCGTGATGCACCCAAAGGACATCACAATCCATGATGGTGACCTTTGGAGTCCCTATAAGCACACAAAGGCACACAACCAAGGAAGGGAAGAAGAGATTTGGGAAGGAGGATAGAGAGAAAGTATGAGGCAAAGTTCTGAGGAAAGACAAAATTGAGGCAAAGTTGCGAAGATGGAAGACAAGTAGCCAAGGGTGGGACACACTAGCAAATTTTGGTGGAATTCTAAAACATGGGTCTGAGTGAGGCATGTGTGAGGTAGAACCAAATTCTATGTTAAATTGGTGAATTCTACGACAAAGAGGGATATCAAATCCATGGTTGGGCACATGTTTGAGGTGCATTGCAGGAGGTTACAAAGGTGGTTATGACAGAGAGTCTTAGTGTGACAAATTTGTGTATGAGTGTCTTGGTGAGGTGAGGCAATTCGTGTGACTGCCCAAATTGTAAACTAATTCCATAGTGCTAATATTGTAATTGTTTCACAATAACAAGACTTAACCGGGTGTTAGGCATGATTTGTATCGCCTGCACTATTTTTGTGTATGTATCTTGTTTTTTTTGCAATTTTTCTCTTGGTTTCTCATGTTCTTGGATGTATGCTAAAATGAATAAGTGTTAAGTTGTCAACAAGATTGTGTAAGTATACAAGTTAGTTTCATATATTTAGAGTGTGACTCCCTCGTAGCCTAGACCAACATATGGGTATGATTTAGGTGCAAAGGCGTTCTGGATGGAGTTTTTTTGGTGTTGCCAAGAATCCAAGTAAGAATCGTCGTGGTGTCGCACACCCTTAAGAGGTCAATGATCACAATATTTGAACATGCATCCAGTGGGGTTGTGACAGGTGGTATATGAGCTTGTTTGGTGAATAGTTTGGTGCTTTTCACCACACTGTCACCTTCGTGATAGGTGGTATCAGAGAAAACCTTGAAGACAATTTGGTGCTCTTCACCACTACTACTACCAAAACAATTGTGGTGGGGAACACTTGTTGTGAAGATAGTTTGGGCGTAGGCTTGGTGAGGGTTTGGTCAGGTGGATTGACCCATCGAAAAGACAAACTACGCACAAACTTGGTGGTTTGGTTTGTGGAAGAAGTGAAGGGCTGAGTTGCAGATGAAATTGTGACTAATAGACAGACCTATGCGCACCGCTTGAGTAGACCAAGCGCATAGTTATTAGGGTGAACCGAGAACTTGGGAAAGGCAGACAAACGTAGGACTTGTCACAATATTTGTCGCAAACCGGATCAAAGAGGTAATCACAGAGTTCGTCGTAGAGTTTATCGCAACATTTCGAAGAAGTCTTGAGACAAATTCTTGGGTACTTGGATGAACCCTTTGCAAGTAGGGTGAAGATACTTGGAGGACCATCCATGGTTGGGTCGCATGCAAATGACAGTAACACCGAGAGGGATCCCAAGATAGGAAGAATGAAGGATTGACTTTTTATCTTGGAGAAGACTTTTGACCAAATGACAGACGCAATGTGTCAACATGGTGAGAAGGTTGAATAGATGGAGATTGATATAGGAAGTATGA
>JZKD02S1674224.1:469946-504705 GCA_000966675.3 Picea glauca | reverse complement strand
ATATATATATATATATATATATATATATATATATATATGGAACTTTTAGGGTGTTTTTTAGGGTATTTGAAACCCCTTTAATTTTTTTGTAGGATTGGGCCACTTAAGTTTAGATTACATGATCAAATGTATGTATTAATTTATTAGGTCATATTTTACTTTTTAACAAAAAAAAAATGCATATTTATCATTGTTGGTTATCGAAGGGTCTGAGAAGTTCTTATGAGACCTTGGACAGAGCTGTAGGAACCCTACCATTATTTCTCTATTAGATGCAATGTTGGTTTTATGCTTTTTAGCCTTTATATGAATTCTTATTCATGGAAAGACATGTAGTCTCCAATCTACTGATTTGCATAAATGCTAACTTTCTTGGGTTCTAGGTAATAACATCCCTATGATTGCATAGAAGAATTATTGTATTAAGTAGGATAGGTATTTTTTTAGGTTTTATATGGTTTCTTATTCATAGCAAGGCAATGTAGTCATTGATTTGTATGATGTTGATAGTTTGAAATTCTGACACTAAAGTTTTTTTATTTTTATTTTTATTGTAGTTTGCTAGAAGTTTCAACCCAGTAAAACCACCATTGAGGGGGAAGACAATGGGAAGGTGGTTGAATGAACTTTTATGGATTTTTATGAATTTTTCCCTTTATACATTTTTTTTCATTTACAAGGCAAATTTTATCATTTATGCACAACAAAGGGTTTTTGGTTTAAAAAAGAAACCACTAAAGTATGAATAAATGTAAAATAATAAAAAACAAACTCCAGAACTGGAACCACTCAATTTGGAGGTTGTATGAGTCCCAGGTGTGCATTTTACAGTAAGTCAGTTTGACCCTCCATTTTACAAAAAGTTTGGTAGAAGTCCTTAGTCATTTTGTAATGCACTCCGTATGATATATGAAGATTTATAATTTTATTAAATTCACTCCAAAAGTTAGATAACTCTATCTGGAGCTATGTAGAAGCATGGCCATGCATTTCCCTTAGTTCACTTTCTATTATTTTGGTCTCTCAATTTACAAGGTAGACTTTTCCTCTTTTACAAAAGAGCCACTTTTGTGTTTGCAAATGAAAATATAAATATGTAGATAGGTGTAAAATTATCTAAGATACCCTTAGAAAGTTGAAGCACTCAAATTTTAGGGGTGTTAAAACCTGGGCATGCATTTTAGTGAATCTTGCCATGCATTTCTACACAAGGGCATAAATTACAGTTTCAAAGAAAAACATGTATTTATGAAGTGTGATTATGCATTTTTAGTTGTGGATGCTCAAACCAACTTGAATTAGGGCTTTATGCAACAATAGAAACCCTAATCCTTATTTTACATATCATCATATATCAATAACATTGTCATCTACATCTTTCTCAACCTTCTCCCTTGATTTTTTTTTCATTTTATTATACGGACATCATAACTTCGATGATCGTTCATCACATTACATTCATAACTTGGAGCTCTCATGCATAAAAACTTCAATGAACATTTTCTATGATGGTGTTGTGCATCCACCGAATTCATCGCGCTATGTCATTGGATCATCGATGGACTGGGCACTGTAGAGCGTCACTACGTTGACGTGGGGAATCGGCTATAAAGTCACAATTTCAATGGAATGTGTGTCAGATTTCCAATGGTACTTACGCACCTCTAAGTCATAGTAATGATCGCCCCCATCATTTCAATGACAATAGATTGTTTGGTGATGGTTTCATAGAATATTCCACCTGGCAGACATATTCGGCGCCATATCGACAATGATGTGATTGTCGACATTGTGATGATTTTGTGTGACAAACATTTGTTTTGTAAAACCTCTCCACAGACACCATGTGCTAGTTTTGTATGTCGCAATTCCGACAGATTGTTCTACTGTCAAGAGTTCGATGAAAGGGGTTCAACTAATAGTTGTAAATTGGGTTTGTTGGAAGCTAGACGGAAATTTGTAGGAACGAGGTTGGAAAATGGGAAAAATGTACTAGCGACTTGTCCCTGAAACATATCTTCAAGGCCATTTGATGTTCCTTGAACATTAATGTTTCCAAGAATCTTGTTCATCTTAAACAATTCAGTTACAAATCTACCAAATATGTTTTCAAGACTCAAACTAGAAAACTTCTAATTTTTCAATAATATCTTATCCTAAAAAGAAGTATTTGACTTATTGAAAATGAATCTTTCTCCCCAGTATGGTATTTGACTTCTTGAAAATGAATCTTTCTCCCCAGTATGGTCGCCAAAACTTTTGATCTATTTTCCTATTAGGGACAAGAGTCAACCCTGTAGTGTATCCTTGTACATGCTTATCAATATCCCCTCTTCATTTTTATAGAGGTGGTACTCCTCTTTCTCACTCAAATTTTCAATATAGTTATTCAAACAATAGATTTAAACATTCATATAATTTACACCTAAGAGTGGACCAGGTGGTAAAATAATTGGAAACATAGTAGCTAAATTACAACATAAAAAATAACAACCATGATTGCAATATAAACGATAACTACATCCATTCCATCACATCAATTCATTTGAACAATGAGGAAAAATATTCAAAGCAAGACTCATGAGATAGAAAATAGATTGGTGATCCAAAACAGAGGGCGTTAAATGATTTCATTCATTTAATATCATAAGATGCATCATAGAAAGAGAAACATATATCTCATGGAGGGAGATCCATTGATGGCTCTGTGGTTTTCCCACTTACCGCAGGCCCAAAACTTTCTAGTCTATTTTTCTCGATGGAAGTTGTGGTTGCGTTTTTTTTTTGGTCTACAATTAGGGTTTTTCTTTTGGCGGGAGGCTTTTCCCATTTTTCAGTATTTTCTGGACGAAGAAAATGGATATTTATGATGATATTATGGATTAATATCTAGACCCAGATGAGATGTTGTCGTGTTTATCACCAGCTAGAAACCCTCCCATTTTCATATCCGACCCGTGTCTATACGGGGCTGATTCTGTGGTCCGTTATGTGGGTTGTGCTATGTTTTCTACATCTGTTCCTGCTTCTGCTACACTGTTTGGAGCCCCGGGCCTTGGCCCTCTACCCAAACATTGGTTGGAGGAGGATTTTGATTATGGGTATGTTCTCTATCATCTTCTTGATCTCTCTTTTTAAGTTTCATTGGGTGACCATCAAGGATTTCTGTCTCAAGTCTTACCTCTAGAATACTCTTCGAGAGATATTTTGTCTTGGCCTCCTTTGGCTCAAGATACTTGGATGCCTCTTGTTCCTGCATTGTAGTGTCCCCTTTTCGACAGTTCGTCTTTGGCCCCTAGATCAGAGGGATTCCATGGTTTGGATCAGGGTTTTATTTATTCGTGTCTTTATCTTAATCTAGACATAAATCTTCCTCTTGGTTTTGGTTCATCAGGACGAGAAGTAGGGATTATCACATCTTGTCTTGACCCTACAAATCTCAACGAATGGGATGGTGATTCGGGGGGGCTCCTAGATATTTTGCGTCCATTATTATGGACAAAACTTCTCCTCAAGAATTTGGTAACAAGTGGAAAAGGAAAAACAAGTGCATGTTGGCCTCCTCTGAAGAGTCAAATATTGTCTTGGGAGAAGATATCACCATGGCTGAAGCAATTGAGATGGAAGCCAAAACCCTTGTCGAGAAATCTTATGGATAAAATTTAGTCTCAAAAACCTCTAGTCTTGGGTGGCTTTAACATGGGGCCCATACTACAATCCTCCTTCGAAGATAAGTCATTTATCAAAAGGGTGGTTTATGATAAAATTTGTTGAAGTCTCCTAGGATGAAAAAGATCTGCTGAGTGGTTGGTGTATTGAATCCTCCCCTGTTTTGTTGAAGAAGTGGGAACCCTCCTTCAATGAAAGCAATGAAAAAATGGATTTCATTCCTATTTGGGTCCATTTTCTTGGTCTCCCACCATTTTACTGGTAAGTTAAATGTTTTTAGGCTATTGGTAATATGTGGGGGGAATTCTTAGGTGTTGATTTGTCCTTCAATGAGACAAGGGAGATGTTTTTGGCTCATATTCTTGTTTCCCTCAATATTAGGGGTGGGTTGCAAAAACAATTCAAGATGAGAGGAAGGGATTTCACTCACACACAAATATTGGATTACGAGGGGGTGCCTTTTCGGTGCAGGCATTTCCATGAATATGGACACATCATCAAGGATTTCCCTCTACCCTATTGTGGTTGTGCAAAAAATCCTTCTCCTCCTCAGTTCAAAAATAATTTGGTCCACCAACTAGTGATGGATCCAACTCTATCCCCTCATCGACAGATCGCTCATGCTCCTCAGTCTATTATCCCTTCAATTAACAGGTGAAATCTGTCATTCAAGAGCCTGCCAAAAACAATGGAGATATTTCCTTTGTCCATTCCTCGGTAGATGTTATGTCTGTGGTTGTCCCTCCTCTTGGGTTGCACCTTTTTCATCCTCATGGCTCCTTTTTGGGTTTATGTCTCTCTATTACTTTTCCTATTAATGGTTTAATTCAGTCTCTAAATTTTTTAAATATAGATCCCCCCCTTCTGTTTAGGACCTCCCTTTCCCTAAATATTTTATCTCATGGGACCACACTCATCCATTAACCTCTCCCACTCTCCCTATTGCCTCTTTCTCCCTCATTAAGAATTATCTTCTTGGCTCCCCATCATTGAAATCTACTGATGATCTCTCCTTTTTCGACTCTGACGATTCAAGCATACGTTTCCACCTTCAGAACAAAAACATTATGGACACCATGTCAGGTGGTTCCAGTCTTGGTTCGAATCTTGATGTGCACAAACCCAAAAAGGGTAGAGGGTGCATATCACATCTCTCAAAGGCATAAAGTCATGTCCTAGTCATCATCGCATCTGAAAGACAACATTCCATTTTCAAGGCCCTTAGAGTATCTCATTCCCATGAGGGTGTTCCCCCATGAAGTTTATCTCTTTAAATTGTAGGGTGGTGGTGAGCTCCCAGAAGAAACTCGCCCTGATGTGAATGATTTTCTTGAATCAACCTAGTTGTAATATCCCCAAGGATGAGCCCCAGTTGTATTTATGAATTGCAAACATGTTTTATAGGTTGGTGAGCTGAGTGTTGATAAGCTAGTGGGCTTATGTGTTTATTAGGCCAGAGAGCCTAAGTGTTAAAGGCTAGGAGCCTATTTTTGTATATGTAATTATGTAGATCATTAATAAAGATTAAACATCGTTGTGTGCAGACCGACCACGAAGAAAGAGTGATGGGGGACTAATCTTCCACAATGTGGGTAAGGGAAAGGGGGCTAACAGGTTGGAAAGAGGGGCTAAGCTTATGGGCTTAAGTCCTTGAGAATAATAATTTATTATTATTCCAAAGATGTGTGAAAGACATGTTTTTATCCTAAGTCTTGGGAGAGGCAATGTGTGCAAAAGAGAACTCATGCAGCTCCAGGAAGACAAGTGTCGACCTGGGCACATGTAGTTAAAAGATGAAGCGTTAGCTGTGTTGGGGGTTGCTGGTCATTCTTCCTCATCCTCCCTGAATTGTGTTTAGCTCCAGGATCGACCTCTTCATACCCTCACGCATCTCTAGAACCAAAAACCGTGAAGTCGACCTCTGTTGTTTTACTGTGAAGCCGACACATCCTGGATATGGCTTGAACTGTTTTGTCTCTTAGTGTGGATTGTTGTTGTTTTTGGATGTCCATACTTGAATTTCCGTTGTTGTTGTCACCCGTGAGTTAACCAAATTGCTATTGTTGTTGTTGTTATCCTCACCTTGTGGGAATTGAGTTGAAACTGGTTAAAGAAGAGGGTTGTTAGGCCCATGGTAGAAGAGGAAGGTTGTTAGGCCTGTGAGAAGCTCTCTCTAGGTAAGAGAGTTTGCTGGGAAGTGGTTTTCTCCCAGAGAGAGTCCAACACCAGCTACTGAGCTCTGATAATTCATGATCTGGCCTGTTGTCGAGGCTCTGAGAGGGAGGTTAAGTAGCAGATGGACTCTATGACAGTGAAGGTGTATACTCTTGAGTGGAATAGGCATGTGGGGAATGAGAGTCTATGAGTAGTGGGCATAAGAAGGCTCCTATAGAGAATGCTTCCAGTTGAACTGTGCAGTTTCCTGTGACCTCGGCCTAGTCTAGGAATCCATTGCCCTGGGTGGATCTTAGTCCCAGCTCGGGGGTGACCCACTACTGAGCGTGATGAGCAGCATGGTCGATGGCTGGGAGGTTCGTGGAGGTCTGTACGTAGTTGGTGGTGTTAATCCAGTTGAAACGATAAGTATCAGGCTACGCTTAATTTATATGTTATGCATTTCTGTAATGCTTGAATATTATCATGTATTCCATTGCGTATATGAACTACTGTTAATTCCATTGATTCTGTATGGTAGTAATAATTATGTGATTATTGTGATTAATTGTTTTAATTCATTAAAATTCATATATTATATAAGTGTATATTCTGCAGTGGTAGCATTTTCGGTCTCTGTGTTGGTTGGGGATGTTACAAATTGGCATCAGAGCTAAGTAAAGTGTGTGAGTAGTGGCATTTCCCGGCACTGTTGGTGGATGGGGATGTTACAAATTGGTATCAGAGCCAAGGTTTTCAACACTGATCCTGGATGGGCCATGTTAGTGGAAAATGAAGAAAAAGTTTCGGAAATAATTGTTGTTGAAGTAGACAAAATTCGAGTTTAGAGCCAAGGTTTCAACGTCGAACCTGGATGGGCTCGGTAAGTCGTCATTGGACCCAAGGTTTCGAGTGGAAATTTTGTTAAGAGGAACCAATTTTGGACCTCAGAAAAATTCTTCAGTACCAAGAGGTTACCTTGGTCGTGTTACGAAGCTCAGGAGGAGTAGCGGTATCGTAAAACTGCAACTTATGTGGTATATGTCCACAGAGAGAGAGAGATCACAACAATGGTGGTGTTGGGACCATAGGATTTGTTTGGAAGGAAGGGAAATTCTTTACGACAATTAGATATAGAGAAGGTGTAGAAGGGTTATCCTGGAAGCCCTTCGGACTTCGCGACTTCGATGAAGTCAATGCAAACTAAGAGAAAGGCCGAAGCCCAAAACTTCGAAGTCCCGAGGAGAGATATACACCGTAGATCTGGGGATAATTCTTATCGTTAGATCAAACCAAGAGAGGAAGATAAAGAGGTTCGTAATTTCGGATTTTGGAAGATTGGAAGGAAGCAAGCGTAAGAACTTCCAAAGTCCAAAAATCCAAAGTGACATGGCATGGTGATGTCACTTGGTTTGATGTGGACACATGGGTTGTGCGCCACGTGTCAGTGGGTATTGAACTCGTAGAATTTTGAAATGTCATATGGAACATGACACGTGTCACTCATCTAAATGAGCCACGTGTTAGCCGCTAGTATTCCACCACGTGGCATTCTGTATGAGCATGGTTAGTGGGACCCCAAGGTTACATAACGCAGTTAAAGATCGGAGGACCCACACTGATGTTGATCATGATACATCAAGATCAACGACCAAGAGGCATTGCAGGGATCCAAGTTGCATGGGAGTTAATTATCGAAGGCGGTCCCGTAATCCAAACCCCGGTTTCACTGAGGGGTTATGTGTTAGTGTCAGAAGATATGCGGGATGAAAGGTGGGTTACTCCAAACTATCATTGCATGCCCCCGCAATTGGCAGAGCGCTCAACAATGTGACGTAATGATGTCACCAAAGGTGATTGGGAATGTTCGAATATTAACGGTTTGGCATTCGCGGATGTGAAATCCTCTAAAGTCCCGAAGCTTCAAAGTTCTGAAACTTAGACGCTTGAAGTTCCATAGTAAGTGTCAGCCATCAGATGTTGAGTAGACGTGGTCAGTTAATTTGCCCTGCTTTGCGAGTTCAGTAATCTGGAACTCCGAGAGATTGTTGTGTGGTGCTTTGAAATCTTCCGAAGCGGAAGGCTCGAAGGCCCGAGTAAGCACCTAGTGATCTAGTGCTTGGTCATGGCCTCTGATCACATGGATTGGGGACTGAGAGAAAGGGGCTAGTGCCCGAAAATGATTACAGAGCAGAGAAGAGCTCGGAAATAAAATGAAATATGAACATTTTCTTAAATCGGATTGGTTTATGAATGCTGTGGGATTTGTTAAGGAATGATGGCCTGAAATTTTTTGGTTGACTGCATGTTGTGTTTGCAGAGTTCAGCGAGTGTTAAAAACAAATCGAATTTTCACAGAGTGCTTAGGAGACACTCACAGAAATAATAGAAAAGCAGTTTTCCTGCATACAATGTGTTTATATATTTGTGTTCATTATTATGTTTTTATATGTTCTTCACGGTTTGAATGCGTAAACTGGTGAAGTATTGAATAAGTTTCAATTGTTTCTCTTCTTTGATTTTTTGAGTGAAAGAAGTGCACATTGTCCTCAAGGAGTGCGTTGACAGAGGTAAGTTAACCTCATAGAAGCTCAAGAGAGATATCGTTGAACCTTCATCAACAGAAGTGCAAGGATTGCATAGGAAGAAATCTGTGTTGAGTTTAGAGAGAGATAGAGTCACTAAGAACTCTGTAGGGATCTGTCAGGCGGGCATCAAGCGAGTGCAAGTGTGCACAGAGAGAACTCTTTTTCGAGTTTAGGGAGAAGAGTATCAGAGGAAGATACTCACATAGTTGTTGAACACTCTTTATAAAATGCTTAGCAAGGTGTGCTTTAAGCAGAAGGTTGCCAGGAGGGAACAAAATTTTCCTTTGAAAGGAAACAAAAAGGTCGAGACCCTTAGGAGACTAATTAAATCGAAAAGCTTAGAAGAGATAACACAAGGAGTATGTGGGAGATAGACTCATTCCAAGTCCTAAAGATCAGAAGAGATAATGCTTACGAGAGAGAAGACGAGATCCAGGAGGTGGACTCACACGAGAAAGGTCAAAGGTCGAAGCCTTTGAACACAAAAAAAATCTTCCAAGGCGGAAGAAGTCAAAATCTTAGGAGGAGGAATGACAAAAACTATTAGATCGATTGTGGGGAGGAGTCTAGACCATTAGATCAATGCCCAACAAAACAAAGGAAACGCATAGGATAGGAACATATCCCATTCGTTAGGTCCGAGCGCGAAGGAACAACAACCATTGGATCCGGGGGTAAACACATGAGACTTAACCCTTGTGTGCGCAGGAGAAGTGGACTTGTCAAATTCCCGAAGTCCCAAAGTGATTTGGGACTATCCATCGTCAAGGAGGACAGGTGGTGTAAGATCCACAACTTCAAAATTTTGTGGACAAGGAGGAGGAGAAACAACCAAAGTAAATCTTGGTCGTTGATATGAAAGTGGATGCGTGGCGCCAGATCTAAAACTCCAGGTATGAAGGAAAGCGGAGGATGAAAGCACCGAAGTCCTGAAGGAGATCTCGATCGTTGATCAAGGAGGAGGTCGAAGGACCATTGATCTGGTCTTGATAAAAAAGATACGAAGTCCCGAAGAGAATCATGGGCATTGATTTGGAGAGGACGCATGGCAGAAGATCTGTCACTTTGGTGAAATTCACTCCAGAGATTTGTGTGTGTGGAGACGTGAGAAATCCCGAAGGATGGAGAGTCAGAGTTCATCAGAACTGTCCAATTGTTGAGGACAGGTGTCAATAGATCTTCCACTCTAGAATATTGTCATATGGGGAAAAGAAGATAGTTGAGAGTTGAAACTCCCGAGGACTGGAGAGCCAAAATCAACCGTAGTCATTGATTTGGAAGGGAGCTACGTGTCGACAAATTGTGTAGATCTAGGGTCGCATGTGGAAGGAGGAAAGAAGGTATAAAAGGGAGGATAGATAGCAGTCGTTCATCGCGTATCATCGCTAAGGGATTGGAGGTCGAAGGATGAGATGGATTTCGGGGCCAGAAGTGGGACACAATTTATACCATGGTTTTAACAAAGTGATGTGTGGCCGTTAGAGGTGAATTGTGGGGAGAAAAGTGGGTTGGCCTAAAACCACTCTTTCCCATGCCTGCAATCACATTTTTACGTGAGGTCATAGCCCAGGGCCATATGAAGGAAGGGGATAATGAAAAAGGAGCTAGCACCTGGAACTCGACATCTCAGAAGCATGCAGATAGAGGGCGCGAGTATTACAGGACCTGCGCCTAAAGGAGAAAAGGGGGCCTGTGTATAATTGTTTTGGGTTCAATCAGGAGCTCGAAGAGTCAATTCGACTTAGAATATTGAAAGATCCTTTGACAAGGAGGTTTGCAGACCCCGCTGAGGTAGGGGCACTGCGTTGAAAGTGCTCAGGGAAGAAATAGTCATGTACAATGACTACAATAAGAGCACAAGAAGATTCAGGAATCCAGGAAGAATTGAAGACTTCTAGTTTCAACAAGGAAAAGTTGCACATGGGAAAGAATTTGTTGCAATTTATGTGGCAGCAAGTATGTTATGGCTTGTTGGGTCAGCCAGAGGAAAGAATGCTTGCATGTTTGCAAGTATTGTTGGTGATGTTGTTGGTGATGTTGCTGCATAAGGAGGGAAGCAACAAAGATCTGTATTGTTGGTTATAAGTTTGATAAGAGAAGCATGAAAGCTTCTACTTCCATCAGACTTTCAGGTAGTATAAAATTTATTAATGGAAGTCATGCAAGTATGATTTTTTATTACTCTTTTTTCATAATTGTTGAAAGGAAATTTAGGTAAGAATTTACTCAGCCAAAGTTATTTTATAAAATCACATGATTATATTATTGAATGCATACCACTAGATGTGGTAAAGGTTGGAGGCTTGTATTAATTTAAATATTTTAGCTTCTGATTGCACACACTAACATAGTAGAATGTCATGTTAATTTGGTTATGGAGTAATAACCAAAGAATTAAAAGATAAGAACTTGTTATAGGAATGAATGTGAGTAAGCTAGTCATGTATGAGACTAGGACATTGTTGGATATGGTAAGGTATGGATATGGAAAGGTTATGAGCCACACAGGTACTAAAATATTCCTACCTTTAAATAAAAATTGGACTACAACCTTTTTTCTAACACTAATGAACACCACATAATTATATTATTGGTGTAGTGTTCGGGTCAAAAAGGAAGGCATCCAATTAATTTGGAAGACAATAGGAAGTGTGTGGAGAATGTGTCAACACATTGGCCAAAATTCCAACTCATGGATGGTGAGATACATGACTGAGATAAAGAGCATTATGTAATTCAATGCAAGGTGCATTGAATAAGTATGCACTGAGAATTGCACCCATGTATAGTAAGTGATATAATTGTATACTAAATGAAATGGTTGAATGTGTTTTGTAAGTATGTGCATATATTATTGCATGGAAATAATTTTTACTAACAACTGAAATGTTGTTAACTCATGAAGTTGAGGAAATTTCAGGGAGGTGTTAGACATTGCAACATGAAAGTTGCAAGTCAAGTAGTCACATGAGCATTGACTACAAGAAATTTTCTTGTTCAAAAAAAGAAGTAATGAACTTATAGATATTACTGTGAACATGCATATGCATAGAATGACGAGTCATTCTATTTTATTAAATTGTTTGGTAGTTATGATTGAATTTCTAGATGCAGACAATTCTAAGTTCACTGCATATGGTTCTGTACATATTGCAATTGAATTATGATGTACAAGAAATATTGACAATTGTTGGCAGTATGCAAGATGAAGCCCCGCAGGAAAATGGTATGCAATTTGGTGCTTGTGGAAAACCACAAGGAAGGTTGCATTCCTAATATTGCAACAACAAAGAAGAATTATGAAATGGAATTTCATGTTTTGGGGGAAAATTTGAATTCCCTTTGAACTAAGTATGAGTTTCTAAATAAATTCTTTTATGTTTTCTCATGATAACTGCATGAGGGTGATGCAGATGAGATGATGTTGATTACAATTGGAATGTTGACTACAAAGAGTAGCTCGGGGAAGATGCCGATTAGAGACAATATATCTTACCCTATGGATCCCTTGTGGATCTGAGTGTGTGTACACTTCTCCTTGGGTTGCCTTGGAGAAGGATGGAGCCCTGGAGGGAGAAGTGTGGGGATAGGTTCCCTGGTATGAGGCCTAGAGGGTACCTGGAGACCTTTAAGGGTAGTTGGAACTCCAGGAGCCACGATGCTCTGAGACTTCCTGAGCCGATCTGTTGCTAAAGCCCAAGGAAAGGGAGGTGTAGTAGCCGATGGACTGTGTGATAGTGAAGGTGTACACTCCTAGGGTGGGACATGCATGTGGGGAAGGAGAGACCATTGGTTGGAGTACTGTTGAGGTTTGGTACCTTGGTCTAGACCAGGTTGATGTGGAAGGTCTTCTCAATCAAAAGATAAGTACAATTCTCTATTTATTGTATGTTGTGTATCTTGTATACAAGTTATAATGTTATTATAATTGCCTTTATATACATATATATACATTGCATATATTCTTTCATTACCTGCATCCATGACTATACATAATGTGTTTCATGTTTCATTGCTTAAGAAATTTCTACCTAATGCTAATCATGCTATTGATTGGAATGTGATTCAAATGGAGCAAGAAAGCGTCTTGCAAGTGCATCATGTGCTCATATTGGACCGGAAGAGAAAACAAATCTGGAATCAAGCCATAGGGCTTGTAAAGGTCTAGTGGACCTGGTACGGTCCCGAGGATGTGACATGGGAGTATGAGGATTCTATGTGGGCATAATACCTGCATCTTTTTGAAGATTTTGGAAATCGTGTTGATGTTGTGTAAAGACTTGCACTAAGGACAGTGCAAAAATAAGAGGAGGGGATTGTAATATCCCCAAGGATGAGCCCCTATTGTATTTATGAATTGTAAACATGTTTTGTAGGCTAGTGAGCTGAATGATGATAAGTTGGTGGGATTATGTGTTTATTAGGCCGGAGAGCCTAAGTTTTAAAGGCCATGAACATGTTTTTGTATATGTAATTATGCAGATAAAAAATAAAGATTAAACATTGCTGCGTGCAGACCGACCATGAAGAAAGAGTGATGGGGGACTAAGCTTCCACAAGGTGGGTAAGGGAAAAAGGGCTGAAAGGTTGTAAAGAGGGGATACTCTTAGGGGCTTAAGTCCTTGAGAATAATAATTTATTATTATTCCAAAGTTGTGTGAAAGACATGTTTTTATCCTAAGTCCTGGGAGAGGCAACATGTGCAAAAGGGAATGCATGCAGCTCAAGGAAGAAAAGTGTCGACCTGGGTGCATGTAGTTAAAAGCTAAAGCATCAGTTGTGTTGGGGGTCGTTGGTCATTCTTCCACATCCTCCGTGAATTTTGTTTATCTCTGGGATAGACCTCTTCATACCCTCACGCATCTCTGGAACCAAAAACCGTGATGTCGACCTATGTTGTTTTACTGTGAAGCCAACACATCCTGGATATGGCCTGAACCGTGTTGTGTCTTAGTGTAGACTATTGTCATTTTTGGATGTCCATGTCCAAATTATTGTTGTTGTTGTCACCCGTGATTTAACCAAATTTCTATTGTTATTGTTGTTATCCTCACCTTGCGGGAATTGAGTTGAAATTGGTTGAAGAAGTAGGTCGTCAGGCCCATGGTAGAAGAGGCAGTTTGTCAGGCCTATGAGAAGCTCTTTCCAGGTGAGAGAGTTTGATGGGAAGTGGTTTTCTCCCAGAGAGAGTCCAACACCAGCTACGGAGCTCTGAGAATTCACGATCTGTCTTGTTGCTGAGACCCTAAGAGGGAGGTGAAGTAGTTGATGGATTGTGTGACAGTGAAGGTGTATACTCCCGGGTGAAACAGGCATGTGGGGAATGAGAGTCTGTGAGTAGTGGGTGTAAGAAGCCTCCTGGAGAGAATCCCTCTAGTTGCACTATGCATTTTCGTGTGACCTCAGCCTAGTCTAGGAATCCCTTGCAGTGGGTGGAGCTTAGTCCCAGCTCGGGGGTGACCTACTGTTGAGCATGATGAGCAGTGTGGTCTATGGTTGGGAGGTTCGTGGAAGGTCTGCACATAGTTGGTGGTGTTACTCCAGTTGAAAAGATAAGTATCAGTCTGTGCTTAATTTATATGTTATACATGTCTGTGATGCTTGAATGTTATCATGTATTCTATTGCATATATGAACTACTGTTAACTGGACATTGATTCAGTATGGTAGCAGTAATTCTTTGATTATTGTGATTAAGTGTTTTAATTCATTAAAATGCATATATTATATAAGTTTATATTCCATAGTGGTAGCATTTTTGTTCTCTGTGTTGGCTTGGGATGTTACAAATTGGTATCAGAGCTAAGTAAAGCATGTGAGTAGTGGCATTGCCCGACACTGTTGGTGGCTGAGGATGTTACACTAGTGTTATTATCCTCCAATAAATTATGTATATTGATGTCTTTGCGGCTCAAATGATGGATCCATTATTTCCATCTTGGAAGTCCATAGGAACTAATGCTAATGGTCATTATGGGGGATTGGTGATTGGATGGAATACTCGACCAGTGAAAGAAATAAACTCATGGCCCCTTGACTCCTGTCTTAGGGTGGATTTACTGATGGAAGAAATTGGGTTGTAATTCATGGTTATAAATGCGTATGGGTTGAATGTTGAGCACATTCCCTTCTGGGACTCTCTCCTAAAAAACAATCTACTCAAATTTGAGAATCTTATCCTCGGAGGAGATATAAAATTCCCCTTGGGGGAAGCTGAATTTTGGGGACCTACTACTCGATTGAATCATAAAACTACATTTTTCACTCACCTCCTTATTGAGAATGGCATCATTGATATTTCTCCACTCAGTCTCCTTCCCACCTGGAGGAATATGAGGTTAGGAGAAGCCCATGTGGAAAAATGACTTGACCGCTTTCTTCTCTTAGAATCTCTTTTGGATCTTCCCTTATAGTTTCGTCAATGGATTGGTAGCGAGGGTGAATCAAACCACCCCCAGTGTGGCTTGAAATTGAAGGGGGTCCCAAGAAGCCTTCCAAGCCTTTTAAATTCAATGCAACCTGGTTATTTGACGATTATCAAAATATTGTGAATGAGAACTCGGTTGGATATGATCCAAGCACTGGCCTCTCTTGTAAGTTTTAAACCTGTGAAGTACAACAATGCATATAGATTCTTAAGCAAAACAAAAATTAATCAATGGCTCATTCACATAGTACACAGAGATTTATACCAGAAACACTCAACCAGGAAAAGCTTTCTTATTTCATTATATCGAATTTCACCATTCACCATACAATATATACAATGTTTTTAGGTATTCCGTAGATACCGAAACCCTAATCCATTAATCCAGGATTAACTTAGAAAACCGCTAAAAATAGAAAAAACCGCCCTAAAAAAAATTTTGGGGCGCTGCCCTGAACGTTGCGCGTAACCAGGGGGGTCCATACCTGGCCCCCCTAGGAAGCACCCAATGCACACGAAACAAAGAGCACTACTACGAGGGATCGTCAGACGCAGTTGTCGAATCTGATGCACCCACACACACACATGCAAAAAATATAACACATACCCAACATTCTCCCACTTGTTGTTTTCTTTGCATCCAGGGGTCCACAGGATTATATATAGTCAACAATCCAGGGCAGCAATGCCCATTGTTACTCTACACCAGGAGAAATTTTCTGTTCTCACAGACTTTGTCTATGAATCTACAACATTCTTCAAAGTGTCAACCTTTTCCAATAACACCTTCTTTTCCTCAACCATGTCTCTCACAAAGTGATACTGAACATGAATATGATTTGTCTTGGAATGATAAGTTGGGTTCTTTGCCAGCAAGATTTCACTCTGACTGTCACAATCTAATCTCACTTCTTATTGTACCAACCCAATACCTGAACACAATCTCTGTAACCATACTGATTCCTTGCTTGCATGAGTGGCTGCCATATATTCAACTTTTGTAGTTTAGAGTGCCACTACAACATGTCTTTTGCTCATCCAACTGATTGCTCCTCCAAATAGGTTAAACACATACCCACTTGTAGATCTTCTGTGATCCATATCTCCAGTCCAATCTGCATCAACAAAGCCATGTATGTCCACCACTCTGTCCAATCCTGGTCTTCCTTGGTAGCACAATCCATAGTTGGTAGTGCCACACAAATACATGAAGACCCTCTTTACTGCTGTCCAATGCTCCTTCCCCGGTTTTGACATATACCTTCTCAAAACTCCCATTTCATGTGCAATGTCTAGTCTAGTATAGACCATTGCATACATCAAAATGCCAACTGCACTGGTATATGGAACACGGGACATGTCCTCATCTTATTCCTGTGTCTTGGGACATTGATCTGCAAATAACTTTACACCTATAGGAATAGGAACCTTGACCGGTTTACTTCCATGCATATTAAACCTCTGCAATATCGTCTCAACATATTTTCTTTGATTCAACCAGAGTTTCCTGTTAGCACGATCTCTTTTAATTTTCATTCCTAGAATGAAATTAGCATCACTAAGATCCTTCATGTCAAATTTGGAGGATAGCTGTGATTTCACCTCCTTGATAACATCCATGTTATTTCCTACCAACAACATGTCATCAACATACAACACTACATAAATGAAGTGATTAACAGCCTGCTTGGAATATACACAGTGATCAGCTCTGCTTCTCACAAATCCCAATCCAAGGATGTATGTATCAAAATTTTGGTACCACATCCTAGGTGATTGCTTCAGACCATATAGTGACTTCTTTAGCTTACAGACCAGCTCTTTTTTTCCCTTCACTACAAAGCCTTCTGGCTGCTTCATGTAGATTTTTTCTTCCAGATCCCATGTAGGAATGATGTCTTCACATCCATCTGTTCCACTTCAAGATCAAAAGCAACAGAAATAGATAAAAGAAATCTAATAGAAGTTAACTTAGCAACAGGAGAAAAAATATCACCAAAGTCAATTCACTCTACCTGGGAATAACCTTTTTCTACTAGCTGAGCTTTGTATTTCTCCACTTTTCCTTCTGCATTAAACTTCTTCTTAAAAAACCATTTTCTACCAATAGATTTTCTTCCAGCTGGCAACTCAACTATATCCCATGCCTCATTCTTATCCAAGGCATCCATTTTTTCAACCATTGCCTTCTTCCATAGTTTACTATCCTCTGAATTCACTGCTTCCTTGACAATTCTGGGATCATCATCAGTAATAGATAAAGAAAAACTGGAATGAAAATCAGGTGGACTATACCTTTCTGGTTGCCTTCTTTCTCTCACTGATCTCCTCAATACTGGGGTATGAGGTTCTTCTTCTTCTTCTACTGCTTCATGTTCTTCAGATGATTCATATTTTGCATCATCCAACTCTAGCTCTATTTTCTCAAGTTCGTCTTGCCTTGGTAGGAATTCCTGTTTGGACACATCTTTTACCTCTCTAAAAAAAACATCCCGACTATAAACAATATTCTTAGTTTCTGGGTTCCAAAGATTATAACCTTTCACACCATGTTTATAACCAATAAAGATACACTTTTCATCTTTTTTATCGAGCTTACTCCTATTTTCATTTGGAACATGTACATAAGAATCAATACCAAACACTCTAAGATGTTGAAGAGAGGGTTTCTTTTCATTCCATACCTCGTGTGGAGTTTTATCATCCAACGTGGATGAAGCTGATCGATTGACTAGGTAACATCTTGTACCCACTGCCTCTGCCCAGAATTATTGTCCTAACTCGGCACCGCTGAGCATTCTCCCTTATTTTTCCATCAGTGTCATGTTCATCCTTTTTGAAACTTCATTCTACTGAGGAGTGTATGTAGTATTCTTCTGCCTTGTTGTACCACACTTCTTACAGAATTCTTCGAATTCATTTCCGCAGAATTCTCCACCATTATTTGTTCTCAATACCTTTATTTTCTTCTCTATCTAATTTTCTACCAGAGCCTTAAACGTTTTAAATTTATCAAATACCTCAAATTTATTTCTAAGAAAATAAATCCATGTGTACCTTGATAAATCATCTATGAATGAAACATAATACACAAGCTTACCTAGTGATGGAACAGGCACAGGTCCAAACACATCACTGTGTATCAATTATAAGATCCCCTTTGCTCTTGTAGCACCAGATGGGAATCTTACTCGATTATTTTTACCATATATGCAATGTTCACAGAAATCAAAATCCAGAGTGGAATTAGACATACCTTCAACCATGCCTTTACCGTGTAGCGTTTGAAGGCCCTTTTCTCCAATATGCCCCAGTCTTTGATTCCACAACATGGTCTTCTTTTCTGGGACAATATTGATCTTGTCTCCTTCATTTCTCTCCCCAGGGACAACAGAATTGTTAAACCCATTAGTATAAGTTCTTCCAAACAACTTGTACAGAGTTCCACACCGAACTCCCCTCATCAACACCATTGCTCCTCGTACCATCTTGCAAGTGTTCTTTCCAAATACAATATTCACTCCTGCATCATCCAACTTGCTTACAGATATTAGGCTCCTAGATAGTTTTGGAATGTGAAGAACCCCAGGGAGTGTTCTAATCCTTCCATATTTTAGCAACAACTTAACCCTTCCACATCCCATTATTTTTGCTGTCGAGTCATCTCCTAGGAATACATCACCACCATCATATTTTTCATATTCAGAGAACCACTCCCTGTGAGGAGTCATGTGGTATGATGCACCTGAGTTGATCAACCATACATCATGGTCTTCATGTGTACCTGTAGATTCCAGGTAAACATCACCTCCTTCTTCAGTGGAGGTTTTCTCCTCTATGGAAGAGGTACTATTAGATCCTTTTGGTTTTTCAACCTTCTTAGACTTGCAATCTTTCTTATAATGCCATGTTTTACCACACTTCCAGCATTTCCTCAAATATTTTTCTGGAGACTTAGATCTACCTGTAGATTTAAATCTCCCCCCCAAAGGCTTACCAAGATTCCTGTCTTGGGTACGACCTCTTACAAATAAAGCATATGTGCTATGACTATCCATGATTTTCCACCTCATCTCTTCAGATAAGAAGGATGAAACTACATCCTCATACTTCAATGTAGATTGAATGGTACTACCAATTGATACAAACAGATTATCCCAAGAGTCTGGAAAAGAACATAACAAAGTAATACACTTATATTCTTCTGCAATCGTAATATTGACAGAGAAAAGTTGACTTACCAGAGTATTAAAGGCATTTATATGTTATGTCATAGAATCTCCATCTTCCATCCTAATATGATACAACCTCTTTCGAAGAAACAACTTATTTACTAGGGACTTTGATTGATATAAATTTCCCAACTTATCCCATAGTTCCTTGGCTGTAGATTCTCCTGAGACATTCAACAACACTAAATCTGCCAGGCAGAGTCAAATAGTACTCCTTGCTCTTCTGTCCAACTTCTCCTAATATTCCTTCGACATACTAGTAGGTGGTTTACTAGTAGTTTGTGTACTAGTAGGTTGTGTACCAGTAGCCTGTGTGCTAGTAGACGGTGTACGAGTAGGATGTGTACCAGGATCCACAACGGTCCATTGTTCTTTGTCTATAAGGAGGTCCTCCATCTTGAGCTTCCATAGCTCAAATTTTTTACCATTGAAGTTCTCTATCTTGATTCTAGATGAGCTCTCCATTCCTCTTTCTATACTCGAATCTCCACTGCAAAATCTCCCACTAAACCCAGGTTTATCACAGACCCAAGATAAACTTGATCTATCAAGACCGAGCAAAACCCTCAACAACAAAGGCGTCCCTTTGAAGCCAAAAATGAGCTCTGATATCACATGTAAATTTTAAACCTGTGAAGTACAACAATGCATATAGATTCCTAAGCAAAACAAAAATTAATCAATGGCTTATTCACATAGTACATAGAGATTTATACCGGAAACCCTCAACCGGGAGAACCTTTCTTATTTCATTATATCAAATTTCACCATTCACAATACAATATATACAATGTTTTTAGGTATTCTGTAGATACCAAAACCCTAATCCCTTAATCCGGGATTAATTTAGAAAACCACTAAAAATAGAAAAATCCGCTAAAAATAGCAAAAACCGCCCAAAAAGAAATTTTGGGGCACTGCCCCGAACGCTGCGCGTAACCAGGGGAGCCATACTTGGCCCCCCCTGGGACCCCCCTAGGAAGCACCCAACACACACGAAACAAATAGCACTACTACGAGGGATCATCAGATGCAGTTGTCGAATCTGACGCGCCCACACTCACACATGCAAATAATATAACACATACCCAAGATCTCTGTGATTGTCCAGTTTGTGGCTAATGTAAAGTGAATAAATCAGTTGGTGATCCTATGGGATCTTGTGAAGTAGGCCAATGAGGAGCAGGAACTAAGACAAATTGAGGCACAACTTGATCATATCTCTCTGTATGCTGATGGTGGTTTTATCTCGATGGAGTCTAAAGAAGATCTAAAGGCTTTGGAGACTCGTTGAAGGAAGTTGTTGGATGATCAAGAAGCTGAATGACATCTAAAGAGTAGGGACATATGGTTGGATCAAGGGGATGAAAATAATAAATTTTTCCATGCCTTTGCAAAAGGTAGGAAAGCGTCTAACACTATTTGGAATCTTAAGGACCAGGGGGCACTTTTGTCTCTTCTTTTGAGGGTCTGGCCCAGCTGGGAAAAAACTGTTTCCAGACCGTTTTCAAGGCCGAACAGAGAGACAATATTGAAAACATTATAAGGATGGATATTAAAATTTCCCAGATTCATTGACGAGGAAAGAAACATATATCTATTTGTTGAAGTAATGAGGACGAACTCAAAGAAATGCTCCACAACTTTCAAAGAGATAACAGTCCTTGTCTGGATGGGTGGACTGTCGAATTTTATTTCGGGTTCTTTGAGCTCCTCGATGATGATCTATTGAAAGTAGTCGAAGAGTCCAGAAGGAATGGGAGATTGCATGCACCTATAAACTCAACTTTCATTGCTCTCATCCCCAAATTTGACAAGCCTCAAACCTTTGATGATTTCAGGCTTATTTTCCTGTGCAACTATCTCTACAAAATTGTGGCCAAAATTACTGCTCGGAGGTTAAATCCCATTATCTCAGACACTGTCTCTTAAGATAAATTTGGTTTTCTGGAAGGTCATCAGATTCATGAAGCTATTGAAGTGGCTTAGGAGGTTCTCCATAGTTTAATACTTCCAAATATCAGGGGCTATCCTAAAAATTGAATTATCAAAAGCTCATGATCACATTAACTGGTCCTATATCAGGCTCCTTCTTACTCATCTGGGGTTTGAAGTTCCCTTTATCAAATGGGTGATGGAATTTATAACTTCAGTATATTTTTCAATACTAATTAATGAGGTTGCCTCTCCTTTCTTTCAGTTTGAGCGTGGCCTAAGACAGGGATGCCCTCTTTGTCCTTTATTATTTATGCTAGTGGCGAAGGGTCTTGGTCATGCTATTGGTCAAGCGGTTAGCTTGGGGGACTTTTGAGGCATATCAGTTTCCCCTAGCCACATAATTGCTCATTTACTCTTTATATATGATGTGTTAATATTTTGTAGTGGGCAACCTATAGATGCGGAAAAAATTGCAAAGATCAACAATTTATTCTGGACAACCACTGGGATGATAATCAATGCTCATAAATCTACCATTTCCTTTACTAGCATGGAGGCAAAGGCTATAGATTTCTATCAATCTCTCTTTCCCTTCCCGACTCTAGATTTGTCGGAAGGAATCAAATACTTGGGATTCCATCTAAAACCAAATGACTATTGAAAGGTTGAATGGCACTGGCTTCTGGCAAAGTTAGAAAAATGACTAAAAGGTTGGAGTTTTAGGTGGTTGTCAAGGGCAGGAAGGCTTATATTTCCCAAATCTATTTTGGAAGTTATCCCTGTCTATTGGATTCCCCTGGCCTAGATTCCTAAAGGGTATTGGATAAGGCTAGATGGATTTGTTTTCATTTTATATAGTCTAGACATCAGGATCAACACACTCCCCCTTGGGCTAAGTGGGATCATCATGCCTGCTCGAAATCCCTGGGTGGTTGGAGCCCGAAAAATATTTTCATGTTTCCAAAATATTTGGAAAAAAAAGTTGGATGGAGACTTCTTTTGTTTGCCAGCCTTTGGACCTCAGTGGTGGAGCACAAATATATTCACCCGAATTCTTTAGAAGATTGGATATGGAAACCAGTGAAACCCCATCCAAATTGCTCCATTATTTGGAAGGTTGTTTTCTCCTCCTTCCCAGTGGTTGGTGATAGTTTAGCTTAGAGAGTGGGAAAATGTAATCGTGTCTGAATAGGGGTTGATCCATGGCCTGGATGTGGAATTTCTCATATTCTTTCTAATGATTTAATTGAAAGGCTCCACATGTAGGATATTCATTTCTTATCACAGGTGCTAGACCCAGACTCCACCTCCCTTTGGAAACAAGGATGGATGAGTTCAATAACGTTGGGCTTGGTCAGTAATATTTCACAATTATGGAACAATTATATAATTGCACTCCGACCTGACCATATCAAGATTACCGAGAGAGAAGGTGAATTGTTGTGGCAGAAGGCTCCTCATGGGGTGTATACCCCAAAATTGGGTTATGTATCATTAAACATTGATCTCATGCAAATTGAGCCAATTTGGTGTTGGCGTGGCCCGTTGAAACTGAAATGTCCTCATAAGGCTAAGCTATTTATGTGGTGTGCCATTTACAATAAAATTATTGTTTGAGAAAATATGAGGAAACGTAGTATATTCGGCCCCGGTTGGTGTCCCCTATGTAAAGGAGATAATGAAACAAGAATTATCCTTCTCATATCTTGCTCTTTCACCAGGAAATTTTGGCTTGAATTATTAGCTCTTCTAAATAAGGTGGATGCTTGGGATGGGCCCACAGTGGAGTTGGCTTGGTAGACTTGGTTACAGGTTCCTTCCCACAAAAGTATTAAAGCTCTACCTCTCATTGCATATTGGGGTATCTGGTTGGCCCATAACAAATCCATTTTCTAGGACTTTACCTCCTTTCTAGAAATTATAGTTGCTCGGGGACTCTCGATACTCTCCCATTTCCCTCAGGAAAAAGACACCCCTGCCATCCACATTATTCAACTTGAACTTATAGATCGCTCTAGCCCCTGGGGATTTTTTGATGGAGCCTCTCAGAATGAAAACCAACAGTGTGGTGGGGGTGTTGTTATGTACCTCTCAAAATAACACTTCCTCAAAATTAAAATGGGTTTGGGTCCGAGTGCCAAAAAATTCGTCGAACTTATGCCCTTAAAAATTTTGCTTCAATTTGTTGGGGAAAAGGGGGTCAGATCTATCCAACTATTTGGAGATTCAATGAATGTTATCAATTGGTATCAAAAAGAATAAATATGTCATAATATATTTTTCTGCCTATTTTGGAGGAGATTTTCATGTTCCTAGACTCATTTGATTCTTTCACACTTAAACATGTTTACAGGGAACAAAACCAGCTAGCAGATTCTCTATCAAAAGTAGGGACTCAACTTCCTTTTGGGAAATGGAACATTACTAAATCTATGGGTGAATATGCATATGAGTATTGTCGTAGGCCCTTCATATAGGGTATGGTTCAACCATAACAACAACTACCTATGACATCAACACTTCCAAATTCAAAATGCTTATGTTTTACTCTTTTTTGTACTCTCTCTGTCTGATGTTCAGCCATATTTCTGAATACTGGTTCAGAGTTTTTGATGCTGAATGGATCCCTATGGGTCTTCTTTCCATATGATTTTAAAATTTTATGTTAATTCTATTGCTGTTGTATTTTCTCGAATGTGTTTTTTGGGACTGAGGGACATCACTTAAAGATGATCTATTGGTTGCAGCCATGAACCATCTCTTCTCATAGATGAATTGTTCTTAAAAGCACCTACATAATGTGATTTTGTTTCTTCGGATGAATAAAATTACATTTTTATTTCCGTGGAAAAAAAAGATGCATCATAGAAACATACTCAAGACCACATGCTTATATAAAATTTAGTGATCACAAAGTTATGAATTCTTGGAATAACTCTCTGTGAGAGTCCTTGAAAGAATATTACAATAGATTGTTCAAGTTTGAATACAATGTTTATCTAACGCATAACAAAATATCCATGATACTTAAATGATAAAGGAGTGCATCCATCCAAATGGACTGGGATGGGGATCACGTGACCAAATAAAATAACAGACTTGGAAGAGAAAGAGAAAATCAATCAGGGATCAAATTTACCAGTAAAGAATAAGCCAATAAAACCATATGATCATTGATTGGGAAGAAAGAAGGGAAATGATTAAAAAAAATGAGTGTAATCAAAAAAATTAAAGTGGAATGATGGATGGAGGTATCTCACCTTCATTTGTTGGGACTTCATGTATATATAAATGGAACTCGATTCCTTTCGATTCAACTTCTTCTTGGAACTGCTTTATCGTTAGGGTTTTATTTTCTCCTTTGTGAAATAAAATATCAATGATTATTAAAATCTCTTTGAAAATTTAAACTTAGGTATCTATTCCTCCAGCTGGGACCTAATTTAGAAATTTAGAAATTCTTTTTAATAAACCATTTTCCAAATAACTTGTTTCCAAGCTAGAAATAGTTACGAATGTATTTTTATTTTTTAGGGCATGATAACTATCATTCCAACCATGGAAACTACATCGAAGTTGCTTTTCACGTTTCTATATTTCCAACAAGTTCTCATTTTCTCTATTTGGACATCAGGATCAAAAGTTGTGGCCTCCAAAATATAGGCACTCAACAACCGTCGATCTATTCTCCACATGAATTTTGGCTATTGATTTGAAAATATGCCTTATTTATCCCACATGCATTGAGGGAGGGTAATCATAACATATTTATAAATAAATGGCCTCCATAATGTTTATGTGTGAAGTAGAGAGAGCCATGGAACCCTGTGTAGCTTTTACACGGTGTAACTTTTGGTTTCCACCTCATCACGCTATCATCATGCCAAGTCATTATCGAGTCATCCGTGTCCAACCCATACCATCCAAGTGTCACCCAGGGATAGGTCCACTTCACTACCATGCGTCCACATGTGATAGTTCCACTTCAGTGCCATGTGTCCAAATGTGCCAAAGAAGAGGGGATAAAACTTAGAAAAATAAATGAGAAAATAACTAAGTGTTTGGATTGTGCGTAGAAATAGAATGCAATACAAGGAATCTCCGCAAGTAAAAAGTGAAGTAAAAAGTGACTAAGTGTGAAAATTGAAGTATGGAGTGGAAGACAAGCCAATGTGGAGAAATGAAAAATGAAAAATAGAAAATGAAGTATGGAAATGGAAAATTAAATGGTTTGGAAATGGAAAAATATAAATGACTAAGTATGAAAAGTATAATCCATGGACATACTTAGACTAAGTATGGAAAGTATGGAAATGGACTAAGTATGGAATAGGAGGTGGAGAGATTGGTATTACAAAGGTTAAGTTGTGCAGAGCTAGAGTTGTGTTTAGGTATGAGTTGTGCGAAGTTCTTCACATGAAACATGATCGAAAAATAGACTAAGTGTAGAGTGATACGATAGAGAGGAGAAGAGATAACTAATGTGGAGAAAGTTGAAATAAGAACAATATTCCCCCCTTCACATAATTATGAAAGTGACTAAGTATGTAGAGTGAATGTGGAGTATGCAAAAGTAACTAAGTATAGAAAGAATTGGGATGGATGATGAAAAATGGCTAAGTATGGGGAGTTATGAAAGATGAGAGAAAATTGGAAATATCTTGGGGATATTCCCTATGTTTTTTATTCTGTAAAATGTTGTACGAACTTCTCACATAGGGATATCCAATGAGAGGATGAACACAAAAAATTTCCTTGTTTTCAGTATCCCTTTCTTTTCTTCTCTTTTCAAAAGAGAAACCATCCTTGTTGGTCTTACATGAAGAAGAACTGCAACACTAAAATTGATTTTGAAATTTTTTAAAAATTGTTGGGTCTTCATGATCAATAGGTGAAGGTTATCTTGCACATTCCAAATTTAAAAATTTTGGTCTCCATTTGAGAGAGACATAGGTTCAAGTATGAATCCAAATCCCCTAGTTTATGGGTGTCATGAAAACACATCAACACACATGTGACATCATAAATAGGATGTCGCATCAATAGCACTTTAAAGTGTGCAATAAAAGGCTCCATGCTCAAGCTCTAAAGTGGCACATGTAGGAGAAATATGGTAGCCACCCCCTCAATCTCCTTCAATACAAGTGCCTCCATTAAATATATTGAATATACATGGCACGTGTGTACCAAGTAGGTGGTATTTGTTGGATTACTGAGGGGGGGGTGAATCAATAATAGCGTAATTATAATCCTTTTTCTCTAAATAATCCAAGTGTTATATCAATGTAATATTATTATCAAATAATGAGCAATAAGAAATGAACAATCACACACATACACAGTACACCAGTGTTTTACGTGGAAACCCAAATCAGGAGAAAACCACATAATGAATTATCTTATATGTCTTGAAGAATTACATTCATTGGAAGCACCAACTTCCTTTGTTTTCCAGCTGCAACTGGAAGGAGGCTCCAACCCCCTAGTTTCTCAGGCTACAACCTGAAGGAATCTCTAACTCCCCAATTATTTGGATACAACCAGAAGGAGGCTATAACCCCCTATGTTCTATGGCTACAACCACCTGGCCTTGCCCCATCCAACCACCCTGAAGTTGAAGTAGAATGATGGAACCACTGTCACACTATCACTGTGAGATATAATGTTGTAAACATGTACCAATAAACATGAACCATGCATAAACCATGCATCAACCTGTACCTCAACCTATAATCAACCTGTACCATAAACAAGTGCATCAACCATGCACCAACCTGTACCAAACAATCTGTAATCAACATGTACCATAAACAAGTGCAACCAACCATGTACCCAACTTGTACCTCAACCAAAATCCCTCATCAATTTCATCATCCAAATATGATTTGTAACTTTGTAATAGACCTGGTGTATATGATCACATACCTGCAAACCTTACTTAACTTTAATAACAAGAGACTATCATTTTCATCAAACGTTTATTTAGTCTCACAATACTAGTTTTGGATTAGTCAACAACCCTAACTTGAAATAATCATAAATTTTTACATGTAATGAATAAATATATGAAACGGATACACAATCTTCTTCAGTTTGTTTTATGAAATTCGTCTAGGTTTCACTACTTGGAACCTCTCAGAAAAGGATTTATAGAAAAAATGGCACACCTTGTTGAATTATATTTTATTCTAGAGAGTGACATTGTAGAGCATGCCCCACACATAATATTTGTTTAATTGATATGAAACTATTACACAAAATACTAAAGACTGTACTCTAACCAAAACATTTGGTATTAATGAATTTGGATCTGTCATGAAGAATTTATGACGTTTTTACCCGAAACACTTGTTTTTGACTAGTTTCGGGACTAGCCACAAACCCTATTTTCCACGGATTGTAACTCCAAAAATACAACGAACCACAAGATGATTTTTTTTACCACAGATACTTGGATATGTTTCCTCAATGGAATATCAATTTCACGGTCTGAGTCATTCTAGAAAAAAATTATTGCAAAAATGGTGAGATGACCTAAAAGAAACATACCTTAGAAAGCATCATCAAAAGAATTTATCCTTCCTTGAATTCCAGCCTTCTTTTCTTCACTTTCCTCAGAAATTTGTCTTAGATATCCTTTGGTTACCTCAGAAACCTATAAGTATTCGATATTCTCAAGTCTGTCTTAAATGAGAGAGCATTACCTCTTATTTATACTCTCCAAGTAGCTTCCTTAAAAACATCTTCTAGGTTACTTTGTCCACTTTCCTTATTTTAGGGTTAACCCACTTCTAATTTCTCCATTAAATTTATTATTGAATTTATTTTGTATTCACTTTGAATTATAGTACACTCATCACTTCACTTTATTTTTTACCTTTTAAAATCTCTTAAGCCACTTTGACTACTTTGACCTTTTGGGGCTTCTAGATGACATATGAGGGTCCTCCAACTTCGTAAGGGCATAACTCTCAAACCGTGAGGAGTTATGTGGCGTTCCACATACCACCAGAAATGGAATGAAATGGAGTAATATATCAAAACTCATACCATTATCCATCAAACAAACTTGGGTCCATTTCCCAAACCTGGGTTCTCCAACTTCTCATGGTCATAACTCTCTAACTGTGAGGAGTTATGTGACGTTCCACATACCACTATAAATGGCATGACAAGAACTATCCATATAGGATAGTTTCACTAAAAAATTCACTAGTGTTCATCTCATTATTCCAAAAATAAGCATGGGTTCTCTAACCATACTTCTAGGATAACTCAATCCGCAAAGCATCTTCCCGTGAGGGATTTCACCATAAGGGGACCACTTTGGAGTTCATCCATTTCTACCTATTATCAAACATGACAAGATAATAACGAGTCATCTTTACATCAAACAATCTTGGGTCCATTACCCAACCTTTGTGCTACGAGGCTTTCTTCAAGGGTTAACATCAATGAAAACCAACCTTAATCAACAATATTCCCTTTTAGAATGGCATGGAGAGGTGGTGTCCAATATGTAGCACCATAAAATCATGTGCAAGTAGTTATATCCCCCAATGTGAGGGGTCAAAACACCAATTAACTCATCAATCCATGTGCAAGATGCCAACAAACAACCACGGAAAAGGGGATGACTCCTTTCTAGCAATAAACAATGATGAGAGATGAGTTATCATACATGTGTGCCAAGGTAAGTCAGTGATCCATATATAAACTCCTCAAAAGTGGAAATCCACATGCTAGCCACTTTCTCCAATGCCCAAGGCACATGTCACGACTCCCAATGTCATGACACAACTCTTAATGCAATATCACCACTCTCAAGGCAATGTGACAACTCCCAATGTAGATCACAACACCCTAGGCAAGTGTCACACATAGGTAATTTTAAGGATGGAAATTTATCTTAGAATGTAGAAGCCTTGGAAAATCTTACTAGTCCTTAATATGAAAAGTATAAAATGTTTGGCAATATTTTTTTTTAAATATTGCAATTTCTAAGGATTTTATATAGTTACTATAAAATTTGGGCTATTTTAAGGTAAAATAATTTTATTCTATAGAATTTGGGTGAATCACTTTTAGAAAAAATGGAAATTGACAAATCGTTTTTTGGAAAAAGCATGGAAAATTAGCCAATTGCGATATATAGCCCCTAAAATTTTCCCTGCCACTGTCACAATTCCCTAGGAAGTCTCACAATGCCCAATTCAATTAGTGCAATATAAAACTTACAATTTAGTGTCATAATGTCCAAGTTGTATCACAACTCTTGATGGAATTGATGTGATGTCCAAGGTAAGGTCGCAATGATTAAGGAAACGTTCTCGAAAGGTTGCAATGTGTACAATTCTATCCAAGTGCCAAAGTCAACAAACAAGTGAGGGTGCCCAAGTAAAAGGCCTCCATTGGGATAAATCATGCCAAGCCATCCTCAAAGCACTAGGGATAACAAGCTCAAGTGAGTCAACTAGCCATTGTGAGGGAAAGGATCACATCAAAAGAGGTGCACAAGAGGAGAGCTCCACTAGGAATAATAGTCCATGTCATCACAAAGTGTTCCAAGTGTCAAAACCTTCCAAGGAAGATAGTTCACTCAAAATATATGAAGTTTACATCCATCATAAGGTGAAATATCAATGTCAAAACATGTAGAATAAGGAAAACACTCTAGAAACAAAGCAACGGGTGGAAAATGGACTAGGTTGACCTCTCAAAACCTAACATGTCACCATGAAAACTATGCCATAAAGGGAGAACTCTATGGAGGTCCTTCTATTGTGTCAAGTGTCACAATAGGATCATCATACACATATCTAGCACTAGATCTCTCTCACCATCGAGTATAGCATCATCATCCATGAGTACTAATAATATGATCCAAAAATGTTTAATATCTATTGAACATCTTTAAAATGTATGTATACTGTGAAGTTGATATTCATTCACGAAGATTCAAGAATGGGAAATCATAGTGAATTCACCATCAAAATATTCTTGCAAAATATCAAAATTTCTAAGATATTGATGATGACAAAAAACACATTTTCGACATGATAAACCCATGATGCTCGGAAATAATATAAAATTATTTATATAAGACATGGACAAAGACAACATGGCTCTGTTGCATATTCTTGTTTTTTTATTGTGTATCAACCAAGGATGTCGATCATGTACAAAATGTTGATGATTACAGTTGCGTGAGACATCCTCCAGGACACAGACTGATTAAGTTGACCTGAGAGAGAACCCATGAGATGGGTGTGTGGTTCCTATATGAGATAGAATTGGAACGTAGTGATGTCCTCCTCCTTACAAAGATTTGATAATAACTCCAGATAATTCTCCCGTGTAACACAGTGAGAAAGGAGATCTGTTGAGTTAGACATGCTTGTGGCTGAGCACAAGGTGAACGTGTGAATTCCCATGAGATGGGTGCATCATTATGAGACAGAGATGAAGATGATGTATTAGCCTCCTCTAATAAGAGATTTGAGATGATGAACTCCAAATGAATCTTCCATGTAATGCAGTTGGAAAGAATATCTATTGAGTTCGACATGCCCGTGGATGAGCACAGGTGAACGTGATCCTAGTGGATGATCACTAGTGAGTGTGGTTCTCATGTGAGATGAAATGAGATAGAGATATGGACATCCCTATGGATGTGCCCCTAGTGGCTGATCACTAGTGGGTGTATGATATCCATTGCAATATTGTTCAAGATTCAGACTTACCTGTAACCCTATTTTTAATGTAAAGGGTACATGTCGACCTCACCTTAATGTAAAAGATAATTAATATGGTAATTATTAATTATATTTTTGAGTTATTGAGGTCGACCCTATTGTACCAATAGACACATCATTTGATGTGACAAGTCTTATATAAATAAAGGTGAATCCCCATTGAGTAAATACACTTAACATGGTGTCATTTCATAATTTCAGAAGTTGTGGTCTGAAATTGTGAAAATTACGACACCCTCTTGTGTGCTATATTTGGTGATGGTGTGGGAGGTCTTTCTCTTGAAGAATATAGCAAAGGATTGTCTGGGTTTTCTTCCCTTGTTGAGAAGGGTTTCCCAGGATACTTCATGCATTCTTGTGCATGGTTATTCTTCTTGTGATCTTGGTTTTCTACAGTAGTTATGGTTCAAGTTAAAAGCTATAAAGAAAATTGAATTGAATGCATGAGCCATAGCTCATTGAAAAATCAACATGGAATCAGATCAGGCTTGAAGAAGACCATTGCACATTAAAAATAGAAGGTAAGGTCTACCAAAACCTTACTGTAGGTGTGAAGAGAAGACGGTCGGACCCCTCTTAATTTCATGTGGTAGATGATGAGGAGACTGCAACAAAAAAAAAAAGCGAAACCTCACTAAGGGCCAGAACCTTTTCTTAAAATTTTGTAGTGTATGAGAGAGGAGGTCGGAACCTAGGAGGAGGGATGACTATCCAATTAAGGAGGTCGCAAGCCTCTAAAAACTGCCGTAGAAAACCCTTGAACAATAGAGGTATATAGGAGAGGCTCGGCTTGCCAGAAGAACCTAGTCGCAACCCATAAGGAGAACAAATCAGTGCTAGGAAAATGCAACATTTGATAGGTTCTCTTAGGAGATTATGTGTATCTACAACACCTGATTCTGTTATGTATGGGATGATTTTTTAGTGGATAGACTAAGATTTGAGCAGAGGAAACTGTATCTTACTAGAGGGGGCTGCCATCCTCCTTATAGAGGCCAAGTATCTTGGGTCTCTTGAGGCTCACCACAGGACACCATGTATTTTTATCAATAATGGAGAAAAGGAGGGGTGATTTCGCTGTATCTCCTTTGTGGGGGGGTCGTGGGGCCTATAGATGCCATATCCTTATTGTTGGCAGTTTGGGTAAGCTTGGAAAGGATCGATTTAACTCATATCAGCAGCAAATCTCACCATTCCATTCTTGTTCACTTAGTTTTGTTACAACCATACACTATGAGGTTAGCCTGTTATTAATCAGATCATATCTGATATTTGCATTTATTGTTGTGATCGGTTATGTTTTAGAGGTTGCCACAACAAGTTTCCAAACCCAATCTCTTGCTTATTTACCCAACAAATAATTCCATCAATAACAAGTAAAGACAGTACCAAACTTGTGAGAAATCTGTTGTGTAAAGCTTAAGATTGGTAATAATAGATAACTTGGGCATTTTTTTATGTTTCTTTGTGAGTTTAACGGTTGTATGGGAATTATTCATTTATAGTCTTGTTGTTTCAATTTGTGAGTGTTATACATATTTGCATAACACCAAATCCTCTCTTTACCCATTGAAAAACCACACTAAAACATAAACCATCAAACACAATATTATATCAACAACAGTAAAGGATTAACATGGGAGCTGGAGTATGTCAATCAAGTGTTTGATGAAAGTCATACACTAGTAATAAACCTACAACAGTAAAAAAAAAGGGGGGGGGGTTTCCTATAGGGGAAATTGGTATAACAACAACTGTTTGACGAAATGCTTGACTCAAATCAACATTAAAACCATCAGCAACAAAGCACCAAACCATATCAACAACTATTAAGGGGATTTGGGCACAACAATAAATATTGATGCAGACTTCGTCAGAAACTTATGTGGTATAGGTGGCTACACAGAAAACAAGCGAAGAATGTCATTGATCATCGTGACATTGACAAACCAGTAGAACTTCCATTGTTTTATACTCTCAGGTATTCACTTGTATATATATACTGTTTACATCATTGACATAAGGTTACTTGCAGGAGGAAGGAACCCTTGGTGCAATCATGGCCCTAGAGAAGTCTCAGTGCATTCAGAAGAGAAACAGACTAGAAGTGAAGACTCAAGGTTTGATTGTTTTAATTATCATGCTAAATTACAAGTAGGTGTTGTAGCTATGAAAACAATCCTTAAATTGTTTTGATTCTAGAGATGTACTCATAAGTCTCCTCTAGGATATTTTCTTGTCTTGTTTCCTTTAGTTTGTTTCCTTGTTCTAGGAAGGTCAACAACAAATGAAAATGTTTTTCCTTCAATACTTCAGAGGGAGTCACTTCACTGAAGAGGGATTCAAAACTATATGAGAATAAGGAAAAGACAAATGCTTTCTCCCCCTTAGGAGTTCAGAGGGAGAAATCCATTGATACAGTTGATCCAGTTGATATTCCCAAGGACTTTACAGTAGGCCATAAAAGACCTATCTGGGCTTGACAAACTCTGCAAGAGGTAGAAAGGCATGCAGTTGATGGAAGTGTCGAGAAATAAAACAAGACTTGTAGTTAGAGGATTCTCACAAGCAGAGGGAGTGAACTATGATGAGACATATTGATCTAGTAGCCCGATACACTCTCATCAGTACTACCATCCATGAGTTGGAAAATACATCAGATAGATGGATTCTTGATGAATTTTGGGTTTCAGCAAGAGTGTTTCTGATCCAAACCTATACTGTTACATTGTTGGTGACGAGAATCGGATTTTGATGACTTATTCAAGAAACTATGTTATTATAAGCAAGCTTTGACTTCTGATTTCAAGATGAAGGATCTAGGTATGATGCACTACTTATTGGGAAAATAATTATGACAAAGGACCAATGAGACTTTTCCTAAGTCAAGGAAAATATACAGTGGATATATTAAATAAGTTCAGTATGACAAAATGAAAATCCATGTCTACACCGATGGTGGTGGATTTGATGAAAAATAAATGATGATGATTCAGACTAGATTGATCCACATGTGTACTGACAACTGATTGGATCATTGATGTATCTATTTAACACCAGACCTGATATATACTATGCAGCGAATGTGCTTAGTCAATCCATGGTTCAGCCGAGATAGACTCACTAGATAACAGTAAAGCATGTATTGAGATATATATACCAAACACCGTTGGATATGGCATGAGATATGCCTACAATTTGAACATCGTTGGATATTTGAGATATGGCTTGAGATCTAGTTTGCATGGGTCCACAAACATCATTATGCACTAGTTCAATAATTTCTCGCCTTCTTTTATCTATATGCATAGGAAACTCTTCTCTATGTTGTTTTCCTAATGCACATCCTTCACATTCAACATGTTTACTCTTAAACATTGGAAGACATTGTACCATTTCTTTTTTTTGAAGAATCATAAGATCATTATGGTTTAGGTGTCCATATATTTGATGTCATAACTCTTCCATTGACATAGTTGTGGATGCCAACGCTTGATGATCCCTCCTTGTAACATCAATCTTATATAGTCCTCCAACTCTTGATCATCTTGAAATGATTTTGTAGTGATCTTGTATATCTTTCACCACACATTGTGACTTAACAAATTCTACTTTTAGATCTTGATCTTCAATGGTGGATACCAAAATTAAATTCTTATGTATGCCTGGCACATACATTACATTATGGATTTGTTTCACCTCACCAGTAGGTAAATTCACAGATACATCTCCATATCCTTTAATTTCATGTGACCTATCATCTCCTAGATAGATATTATGAACATCATTAATGTTTTCATGATATGTATCAAACCAATTATTATTACATGACATATGAATTGAAGCACCCGAATCAATAACCCAGGCATTAGCATCATCAGTGTCTGTTGATAAAGCAACATCAGAAACAAACAACTTGAGATTTTTGAAATCATCACATACTCTGGCACCTTTATCAACAAAATTTCCTGAATGTTTGTTATATTTGGACTCATT
>JZKD02S1674224.1:427843-465148 GCA_000966675.3 Picea glauca | reverse complement strand
TTATTTGATTCATTTATATATGAATCTACCATGATATTTGTCATCTTTAAAAAACACTAAAATCACTTTAAAATGATCTAGGCCTTTTAGAACCCAATGTAGAAACTCTATACTATTCAATAATTCAAATTGTGACCCCAATCACAATATCATCTCATCTTCACAAGATAAACATGTTGAACCCTCACAAATAAACACACTTTTTAGATTAACACACTACCACCATTATATTCTTCAATAAATGATATGTTAAAATTAACTTTCCATTCACTTAAATCCAACACCAAAATTACCACCACCATAAAACAAAATTACTTTTATATTCTTAAGACTTCCAAAATTACCACAACCACTTTTATTTTTTTACGTCTTCCAAAATTACCACAACCATAAAAGACAAATTCAACTTCTACTCAAATCAAACCAAAGCAACTAGGCCATAAAAAAAGACAATACGCATATGGCTCCTTTACCATGCGGAATTTCACTACCATATAACTCCTCTACGGATTAGTGTGCAGTCCCGAGCCAACAATTCCTTATGGAAATGTTCCTTCGTGCAATAGGAGATGAAATACAAAACAACTGCCTAATTTTTTTTTTTAAACGACTCACCACATAATTTCTTCACAAGTCCACGACTACTTTCTCAACAACTCAGGGATCAACCAGTCTCCATGCAGCGATCAACCAATCTCCACGCAACAAATCCTTTTAAGCAGACGACAAAGGGCCCGACTCTTCTCGGCAGCGTGACAAAACAACAAGTTATGCGACCTTCTCACCTAGCTTTCACCCTTCACTACACTCACGACCCTCTTTGTTATCATAGGGCACTTGCGGCTCTTTTGCACAGGAGGAGAGCACTCTTGCACAAGAAACTAATCGATAGCAAGAATTCCTCACAACCCTTACAGTTTTCTTGGACCTCACAGCTCTGCCCTCTCCGGCTCACATGACCCTCACAACTTTCTGGGACCTCACGACTCTGCCCTCTCCTACTCACACGGCCCTCACAACTCTCTTGGCTCTGATACCAAATCAGAGAACTCACACAACCGTAACAAACAGAAACACGAAGAACACATAAAACAACTTATCTATTGCATTACACTCATGGGTATTTATACAGTGGTGGGATGAGCTCCACCGTTGATTAATTTCCAGATCAATGGCTAGAATTGCTTCTTCTAGACGTTTCTGGTTCTTCCGGGAACTTCCTGGAGTCGGTGCAGTCAGTCGTTCATTTATTGCACGCTTATCTCTATCACCTACTTATGTGGTTGTTTAATTAATTTCTAACAATTGACTCATGTTTTAGCAGAAGAATCCATGTGAATCCAACAGAACCGAAAATGGAAGCCATGTAGACTCCCCAAACTTGCATATATTTTGCACGTCCATCTTGTGAAAAAAATAATTTCTCGCCAACAACTCTAGGTTGATGGTTGCTGCAAAACAAATCATTGTGAAACGATGAAAGGATTTCCCGGTCTTTGAATTTGGCTGCATGGTCGACCTTGGCAATGAGGGACTTGAAGGAAACTTGGCATTATGTTAGGTTGTGGCTCGACCTTCAAAACATTATCTCTGCTTTCATCGAAAACTCTAAGAGTGCACAAGCGAGGTGGAAGCGCAACCTTAGAATTCTTATTGTTATCTGCTAATGCACACATCCTCATCATCTTTCTCCTTCGTCAATGGTTCTTTGTAGGAGTGAATGGTGAAGTTCTCCTTGTACGAGAACCCATCGGGGGTGAGGTCGTTCAGCCTCAGTCGATCCGCTATGCCCAGTTGTTATGCTTCCTCCTCCCAAATTCTCCTCTTTAAGGCGACCGAGGTGGAAATTTCAAGCTTCCTATTTAAAGAATTCAAGATTGTGTTCATCCATGATGATGGCATTCATATGTAAAGATTGATACTTCTAGGGATGGCAATGGAAATGGCGATCTTGCCCGATAGATCGCAGAGTGCACATAAATCTACGGATCTAGTGGTCTCTTCAATGCTCAACTTGACTCCCTTAGCTATTGTGATCCGTCAACGACAGATCTTTCTAGTAGATCACCGACAACACTCAAATTGGCAGCTCAGGCCTGCAACTTGTGCACATAGACACTGACTCAGAAAAATATAAATGCAGAAACAATGACTCACAACAAACAACTTACTCTCACCAACGATTCACTCCCCCACATTAAGCTAATCCTACTTATTTACAGAGGATTAAAACTAGCACCTCTCTCATTTTCCTGGTCCTCGCTTGAGGGAATCAAGCCTAGTCTCGCTCTGATACCATGAAAGAAAAATGGAGAGTAGACATATTTTCTTTTATACAAAAAAATTGTTATGAGTATCTTATTAATTCAATGAAGTATTACAAGCATATATATACATTAATTTTGGCCTTAGGATATATTGATTATCTTAGCCATACAATCAATGAGTTGAGAAAATATCTCAACTACACACCAAATCTAAAAGCTAAGTAAGTTGGACCAAATCTCTCAAATCCAACTTATTAACAAAATCCTAATGGTTAGGATCTAACCAACCACATAGAGAATAATCTCTACATTACAATAACCCAACAAACAATAATCCCACAAGCAAGTATGTGGAACCCAACACAAAGTTGCCTACATAAAAGGCCTTATCGAAAAGGAGGAGAAGATAGGACAATGAGGAAGAGAATATTAACAACCAGAAGTGGCCCCCTGAAACACTAGGCATTTGCAAATCTACAATCAAGATAAGCTTGGAGGTCTACTCATCCCAAACATAAATGAATAACAGTAATCATAATGACATAAATGAATAACCGTAATCATAATGAACCAAGAAGGATATCATGCCATGCATTGATGTCACCACGCTACCACCACCCTCAACCTCTCATCCCAAACTTGTATCGACGAGCAACATGCTACTAAACACTCACCAAAATGACGAACATTTAAAGAAATACAAATAAACAAAACCTAAGGTGAACTATGAGGTTCCGTAAATTGCAGGGGTAATTTTTAAAACTTTTCTATAACTGTCAATGATAAAATTTTTTTGTCAAAGCAATCATTTTCGACTAACGAAAATTCAAACATTTATCAAAGATAAAATATTTTTCCTTTTCCACCAAAAATATAATATAGCTTTACAAGTTCAAAAACTAATTAAGAAACTGTAAAACGAATAAGTCCCAAACGCACTCATTTATAATAATTTGATTAAATTATTTTGGTCAAATCCTGTCTACAGTCTTCCCTTCTCATCATATTTTCACGGCACAGACGGATACAAGAACCGTCCGTTTGAATGCACATTCAATTATGCTTGGGCAATCAGATTTAAATACAGGTAAGAAAACAAAATTAAAGCCATTCATTATGTGTATGGGCCTATAGCTCAGTGGTAGAGCATTTGACTGCAGATCAAGAGGTCACCGGTTCGAACCCGGTTGGGCCCTTTCGATGCCAAGTTTATCTACTTTTAATGTTGGTATTTTCAACCTTGTTATATACGATGCATGTCTGTCTCTCTGTGAAAAAGTTGCAACACCAAAAGGTTACTCAGTCTGGCGATCCAATCTACATCAAATTTCGATGTCAGTTTTATCTACTTTTAATGTTTGTATTTTCGATAGCTAGTGACCGCGTAGACCTTGGTTCGATTCGGGTTTAGTGCAATTAGCAGGCTGTGGAATGGTAATGGTAATGAATTTATGTATGAAAACTGAATTTGAACTATTAATTACAGGATTCGAACCACTTAGGTCTTAAAAAAGATGGGTATTAAAAACCTGAAATTAGAGACACGAAAATGGAATTAAAATTAGTGAGTTTAAAATGAAAATGGAACTAAAATTGATTTGAGACTTGACACTAAATATAGAAAGAAAAATCCCATCCGCGCCTGTAGCTCAGTGGATAGAGCGTCTGTTTCCTAAGCAGAAAGTCGTAGGTTCGACCCCTACCTGGCGCGAGCCTTTATAAGGTTTACAAATTTTACATCTGTGCTTGTCAGAGCTATCTGACAGGATGTGTATTTTGCATTTGTAAATCGATAGTCCATCTGAGGATCAACAAGATTTCATTCGCCGAAATGGAGAATAGGATGCATAATAAGTCCCGGGTCTATGGGATTTCATACTGCAAGGCTCAATTCTTTAATGTTTCATTCTAGTTTATAGTATAATTATAATTTTTTAATTTATAACTAGATTTCTTTTAGTTTTTGATGTTTCAGTGCTATCAAAATGTTTTTAATGGGATTTCATATTGCAAGACTCAATTTTTTAATGTTTAAAAATGTTTGGATGCTATCATCGATAGAATCAGCAGCTAATCGCTCACCGTAGAACCATCACGATCAAATCTGAACCCGTCCGGGCCCTTTCAAAGGGTTTTGCCCTCTGAAAAGAGTTGATAAAAAAAAATCAGTTAGGGGGAGAATTGATAACCATGTTTAAAAAAAGGGTGATTATTTAAATAGGTCGTAAATATTAATTTGACAGAATCCATAATATATTTCACAGAATCCACCATATCACACATTTAAGGTCCCGGATGGGTTCAAATTTTCTTCTGATTTTTTTCTGATTCACATGCTTGTTGAAAAACATTTCATCTTCAGAAAAGTGGAAACAAAAAAACATTTCATTTTAGAGTGATATAAGTATCTTCACAACTAATTCTTGGAATAACTTATTCAGCTAGGGGACAGTGGAGAAATTAAGAAAGCTCATCATCAAGTTGAACAGAAAAATGGTTGAACTGTAAAAATAAGTGTGAAAGCTATTATTAACCTCTTGGACTTTAAAATCATTTTCTTTCTTTCTTTCTTTCTCCATAAAACTTCCTCTACATGATTTAACTCGCCACAACCTTTCATCTCTTCTTGTATTTTTTTTTTAGCTCTTCTCTGATTTATTATCTTATCATACTTTTCTATTGATTATTATCTTATCATGTTTTATAATTAAAATATTTAAATCTTATAATTAAAATATTTAAATTTTATTTTTAAAAGTTGTTAGTGATCGATGTTCCAATTAAGTTTCAATTAATTAAGAACATCTATAATAGCCCTCCCTAAGTTGTTGAAATTGTTTGAGATCCATTCATGTAGTCTTACCCTAGTAAGTAGCTTGATTATTTATCACATCAATTTTTAATTATTTACTATAAGCAACAACCACTTTTATAAAGTAAAGTAGTGGTTGGTAATACAATAATAAAATAATATAATACATTATATTAAAATAAAATATAAATAATTTTAATTTTAATAAAAGAATCATCTATTTGTAAATTTAAAATTATAATAAGAAAAAATTTAATAAATTGATATAAACACAATTTAATAAAACATGATAATGTTAAACGATTACAAATTTAGAATCATAATATAAAAAAATGAAATTTAATAAATTTAATAAATACTATGGATTCAACTACCATAATTATTAATTTAGAATCATAATATAAAAAAATGAAATTTAATGAATTTAATAAATACTATGGATTCAACTACCATAATTATTATCTACAATAATGTTAAAAATAAATACTATGGATTCAACTGCCAACAAATGTTTAATTTAATTTTTTTTTGAATATTTATTAAAACATTAAAAAAAAATCAACTACCAACAACATGTTTAATTTAAATTTTTTTTTTAATATTCATTAAAACGTTAAAAAAATAATATTATAAATTCAACTACCAACAACATATTTAATTTATTTTTTTAGATATTCATTAAAAAAAAATTTACTACTATGGATTCAACTACCAACAACAGGTTTATTTTTTCTGTGGGTATTCATTGAAAGGGACACAAAATCTAATAAACTGAGCATAATTATTAATGAATGAGTAATTTGAGTCAATTAAATCCGGTTTATTTCATAGCAGATTCTCCCCTTTAGAAAAAAGAGAAGTTAAATTTTTTAAAAGGATATTTTTTTAGTATTTATTAATAATAAGTTGTTTTCTAAAGCAAAATTGACAATTTGTTAGGAGTTAATTGAGATATTTTTTTTAAGATAACTAGGTTTATCATCTATATATTTAAAAAGTTACCAATATCACAATAATTTCATAAAAAGATAAAATTTCACTATATTATTAAAAAGATAAAATTCAACCATTTTATAAAAAAAATATTATAAAAAAACTTTAAGTTCCTCATAATATTATCATGTTAACTTCCAAACTGGCATTATTTCATTTAAATATAGAAACATATCACATGTAAGATTCACAATTTTAATGTAAGAATCACAATTTTAATGATGCAATACAATTAAATTGTCAACTTTAATGAATAATCCTTTCTATATGAACCGAATCAATTTTAATGAATTATAGAGGATTGTAACATCCATTAGGATTGTACTTATTTTAAATGATTTTATTGTAGCCAATTATTTCATATGTTATGTTAAGATTGACTATATATTTCCTTTTTAATATTGACTTATTACCTTTCTATCAAAAAAAAACACCAAGAAAACAGTCAATTTGATTAAAAACACCAAAAAAAAACAGAATGAAGCAAAATAAAATTGTACTTAAGCCTTACTTCCAAACAGAATAAACCTTACTTGTTGTAATTACTTGTTACTAAAAAAGTCACTTTATATAGATTTACCAAAAAATTCAATTTATGTGAATAAAGGTACTTGTTGTAATTATTTGTTACTAAAAAAAATCACTTTATATGAATTTACCAAAAAAATTCAATTTATGTGAATAAGGGTTCATGGTAGATTTGCTCTTTTATGGATTTATCAAAATAAGAAATTCAATTTATATGAATAAATGGATTTATCAAAATAAAAAAATTCAATTTATATGAATAAGGGTTCATATATGGTAGATTTGTAGGTTTACACATAAATGTTTTGGATTAATGGGTAATCCAAAATTATTGAGTAGTAGAATTGCACTAAAATATTTGAAGTTTTATAGTTAAAAATTTGAAATATTTAATTATATGGTATCACAATATTTTCCAAGAACAATTTGTGTTTAACATTAATTTGTTATTTTTATTTATTTTAAGATTAAATATATTATTGTTTTTATTTATGTATTTACTTATTTTATTCTTTAAATTGATTAAATAGATGTAAATCCAAAATAAAGTCTCATATTGGTCTCTCTAAGAAGGATAACAAATAATTATTAATTGTTGATGCATCTGATATTCCGCAATGCTCTAATCAACCATGTTTTTCAAAATGAAATTGATGCTCATCCACCTGAAGGCAATGAATTTGAAAGTGTAGCACTTGTTGAAGATAACTACCATTGAAGAAATGCAAAATAGCATTCAAATCTAAATGGAAGACACTAGTTGCATGGGCTTATGTTGTAAAATATTGTAATGGTAATGAAAGAATAAAATGTTCTTGGTGTGTGAAATTTAAAAGAGAAACTCCATTTGCTAATGAGGGAAGAACCAATCTTCAAGTTAGCGGTTTAAATAGCCATGTCTAAGATCTTCCATGACATCCACTGAGCATGCACACTCCTTGGGCAGACTTGGGGATGAATCGAGCAAGAGAACACAAGGGGCATGTGATCGGTTGGGCGAACAAAGATGTGTGAGTGTGAGTAGGAGCACCTTAGGTGCACGATGGTGACGTGCAACACCAAGGGGGCAGACACCTTACTAGCCTTATGAAGGTTGATGGAGACTTGGGTTGTGTTTGGGAAAGGACAGGGCGACTTGGGCATATTCCCAAGGAGTGGACCCACCTTCCCACGGCAACATGAGCATGTTGCAGAGGTTGGATGACCTCATCGAAAAACCCACTAGGAGTCTTGTTGATCTGCACAAGGAAACACACAAGGCAAGGGGCAAGTGCTAAAGCATTGGGTGCGTCGGTCCAAGAGACACGCCAGTTGATGGGCGCATAAGTTCATTTGGGTGCACCAAGTCCACGAATGGGCGCGACAATTTGTTTGGGAGTGATCATTCAGGGAGGAGTGTGACACACATAAAGGATGTCACAATTCACGATGGTGACCTTTGGAGTCCCTATAAGCACAAAAGGGCACACAACCAAGGAAGGGAATAAGAGATTTGGGAAGGATGCTAGAGAGAAAGTATGAGGAAAAGTTATGAGGCAAGACAAAACTTAGGACAAGTTGCGAAGATGGAAGAAAAGTAGCCAAGGGTGGGACCCACTAGCATATTTTAGTGGAAGTCTAAAACGCGGGTCTGAGTGAGGCATGTGTGAGGTAGAACCAAAGTCTATGTTAACTTGGTGAATTCTATGATAGAGAAGGGATAACAGATCCATGGTTGGGCACACATTTGAGGTGCATTGCAGGAGGTTACAAAGTTGGTTATGACAGAGAGTCTTAGTGTGACAAATTTGTGTATGAGTGTCTTGGTGAGGTGAGGTGAGGCGAGTCGTATGACCACCCAAGTTTTAAACTAAGCCCATAGTGCTCATATTGTAATTGTTTCACAATAACAAGACTTAGCTGGGTGTTAGGCATGATTTGTATCACCCTTACTATTTTTGTGTATGTCTCTTGTTTTTTTTGCATTTTTTTTGCAAGTGTTAAGTTGTTAACAAGATTGTGTAAGTATACAAGTGAGTTGCACAGAGTTAGAGTGTGACTCCCTCGTAACCTAGAACAGAGTATGGGTATGCTCTAGGTGAAAAGGCGCAGTTTGGATGAATTTCTCTTGGTGTTGCCAATAATCCAAGTAAGAATCGTCGCGATGTCGCACGCCCTTAGGAGGTTAATGATCACAAGATTTGAACATGCATCCAGTGGGGTTGTGACAGGGGATATCAGAGCTTGTTTGGTGAATAATTTGGTGCTTTTCACCACACTGTTACCTTCGTGAAAGGTGGTATAAGAGAAAACTTTGAATACAATTTGGTGCTCTTCACCATTACTACTGTCGAAACAGTTATGGTGGGGCACACATGTTGTGAAGATAGTTTGGGTGTAGGCTTGGTGAAGGTTTGGTCAGGTGGATTGACCCATCGAAAAGACAACCTAAGCACATACTTGGTAGTTTGGTTTGTGTCAGAAGTGAAGGGATGAGTTGTGGATGAAGTCGTGACTTATGGACATACCTATGCGCACCCCTTGACTAGACCACATGCATAGTTATTAGGGTGAAACGAGCACTTGGGAAAGGTAGACGAATGTAGGACTTGTCACAATATTTGTTGCAAACCCGATCACATAGGTAATCATAGAGTTCGTCATAGAGTTTATTGCAACATTTCGAAGACGTTTTGAGACAAATTCTTGGGTACCTTGGACAAACCCTTTACAAGTAGAGTGAAGATACTTGGAGGGCCATCCATGGTTGGGTTGCATGCAAATGACAGTAACACCGAGAGGGAGCCAAAGACATACATAGTGAAGGATTGACTTGTTATCTTGGAGAGGATTGTTGACCAAATGGAAGACACAATGTGTGAACATGGTGAGAAGGTTGTATAGATGGAGACTGATATAAGCAGGATGAAGCATGGATTTAATGAATACATATGGGATATATATATATATATATATATATATATATATATATATATATATACATATATATATATATAAATGACTACATAAACCCTACAAGTCCTAGTTGTTAACAATGCGGATGTGGAGAAACCAAAGTATGGAACTTTTAGGGTGTTTTTAGGGCATTTGAAACCCCATTAATTTTTTTGTAGGATTGGGCCACTTAGTTTTAGGTTACATGATTAAATGTATGTATTAATTTATTAGGTCATATTTTTCTATTTAACAAAAAAAAATGCATATTTATCATTGTTGGCTATCAAAGGGTCTGGGAAGTTCTTGTGAGACCTTGGACAGAGTTGTAGGAACCCTACTGTTATTGCTCTATTAGATGAAATGTTGTTTTCCTTCTCTTTAGGCTTTATACCAATTCTTATTCATGGCAAGACATGTAGTCTCTGATCTACTAATTTGCATGAATGCCGACTTTCTTGGGTTCTAAGTAATAGCAACCCTGTGATTGCATAGAGGAATTATTGTATTAAGTAGGATGGGTATTTTTTTAAGGTTTTATATGTTTGATTATTCATTGCAATGCAATGTAGTCATTGATTTGTATGATGTTGATAGTTTTAAATTCTGACACTAGATTTTTTTTGTTTATTGCAATTTGCTAGAAGTTTCAACCCAGTAAAATTGCCATTGAGGGGGAAGACAATGGGAAGGTGGTTGAATGATATTAAAGTGAAGAAAACAAAATATTTATGTGTACATAAATCATAGGTGTGTACAACTATGTCGATGGCTCGAGTAACAACTCCATTTTCAATAATTGCTACAATACCTGCAACTAACTCTGGGAATGATGGTTAGTCCAAACAAGTACACAAATAAATTCAAAAATGTCTCTCATGGAAGAAGAATATGGCGGTTGTAGAGTCTACCAGGGGAATATCACAAACAATTGGATTCAGTATTGAATTTTGTCTTCAATGTGAAAACAACTGGATGTGTCATGATATTAACAACAATGGTAGCCACGGGTATTCAATATTGATGTACATTTTTTTCTTCTAAACTTGATATGTCTGTTACTGAAAGTGTTTTAAATGTCACCCCTTAGATGTACATGCAAATCCATCATCACGTCAAAATATCCTTCCCACTCTCTATGGTTCTAACCATACAATAAGTGCAAGTGCATAAAATCTAGTCCCTACACTGATCTTGATCTACTCGCCTTTTCTTTAGATAATTTTTCTCTCAAAGAGTTAGGGTTCTTTCCAGAATTCAAACAATTTTCTACTTTGTAATTCAAGGAGGAGATTTTATATGCAAAATCCTTTCCTATTAAGAAAAGAGTGGTATCATTTGTCATTGGGGTTTTGGTTCAATGGTAAGTAGAGGTCAAATCATCTACGACACGTCTCCCTCAAACATGCCTATGTGTCTCCCTCAAATAGGCCTATGTTGGGAAATTATACTTCCAGACTAAACCTAATAGAAGAGAGGAAGACATATTTAAGCTATAAAATAGATGATAAAGAAAAAACATAGTACATTGAGATTTTACCCTGGAAACCAAAACGAGAAAACCAACATTCCTTGAGCATATTTCTCTCTTATTGTCTTATTCATTCAGAATAAAAAGTTACATGTATAACCTTGGTTTACACCTAAGATAGAATCAACATCATACCCTCTTTCTTTACACAAGGATAACCTTGTATCCAATCCAACTTACATCTACATGACCAACAACCTTCTGCTAAACATTAGCATGAAAACCATTACAACATCTTGAAGATTAACTTTTACAATATTACAACACACCTTATTTATAGGATTTACAACAGATGGAACCCTAAATAAAGACATCCAAAAACGATTACATATCCACACAGATCATTGACTACAAATCCCTTAAATCTCAAGATTCTATTACGGTCAACTACCAATTGACCTCCATTTGGTCTTCAGTCAGTTGCCACACGACCTCTTGTCTTCTGACCTCTTCGACTTGATGTCAATCACTTCAACTTTCATTTTTCCTGATCAAACACTTCAACCTTCGAATTTCACTGTCAGTCGATCCACCTCGACTCAGCTTTCATGGCAAAGAATATAACAACCCAACATTCTCTCACTTGTTTTCTTCTTTGTTGAACCTGGAGTTTCCTGAAATTTTGTTCGCAGACCCAAGGCACCAATGCCCATTGTCTTTCGACATCGAGAGAACTTCAAAGCACTTACCAACTTGGTCAAAGAGTCTTCTATGTTTTCCAACATGTCTACTTTCTCCAACATCACCTTGTTGCTTTCCACCATGTCTCTGTTATGAAAACAATATATAACAATAAATGTAAATACATTATAAAATATAATTAATAATAAATAATAAATAGTAAATGATTAATAATGAAGAGACACCTTCCTGATGAAATGTCACGTCTCTTCATGAAATGGAACTCTTGCATGGTTATATAAGGCCCTCATTCTCATTGTAATCTTATCTATTCATTCTCTTATACATTTATATATTATTTATTATCCTCATGGATATCATTATATTCTAATTATTTTGGATATTTAACTCGTAAGCTAGATTTGGTTATTACATTTGTGTGAGCGAACTTTTGTTCATTTCATTTGGTATCATAGCTTCGTCTCGATCTGGCTTTTGGCCACAAAACATAGTTTCTCTAAAGTTGAGTTTTTGACCTCATATTGGCCAATGGCCATACATGCTTGTAGCCACACATAGATTTTCAGAGTTTCTTTGAAGTTTGGTATTTGAACAAAAACGTATCCCTTGGCCATTTTAAGTGAAAAATATACTCTGCTGCAGATTTAGAAAACAAAACCAGATTGGTTTATCAAAATTCGGCTGAAAAAAAAAGTCAGTTCGTTGCTTATACCAGAGTTTAGAAAAAAGAAAAAAAAAATTGTTGTTGAAAATGCTATGTTATCATAATTATGTTAAAGGAAATACCACAATAAATCTAAATTACTTACTTTGCTACCAATTGAAAAGAATTTTCAGAGTTTTTTTCTTAAATTAATTCGTTGCAAAATAGAAAAAGAAATCAAAGAAAAAAATATATACATGTCCATACAATGAAAATAAAATTCTAAACAAATCGTTGTACAACCGTATTGTCACCCTCATCTTTCTATTTGTCAAATAAATTTTCTCTCCGTACTGTTTGCTATAAAATTTGTAGCCATCGTACTGCGCACTCTGTTCCAAATTGTACAGGATCCAGAGTTTCAAGTTGTCTTCCAACATCAACTTCCAGAGCCAGAGGGAGTTCTTGACAATGGTCAAGATGATAGTGTTGGGACCTCCCTCGTTAAGAGGGAGTGTTAGAAATGTAACTCATGAGGTCACACCATGATTTTGCGATGTTTTACATGGTGGGGACCATTTTGACTTTCCTAAAGTGTTTTATAGTATAAAAGTGACTTTATGTTTTTATAATGACTTAAGTGAAAAGTTAAGTTGTGGGTCCCAAAAATATTCGTGAGAATTTAATAATAAAGTGTATTATTAAATGAGCATTTAATGTGAGCCTTCAGATATGATTGATCTCATCCATTGATGAGTTAATTGAGATTTGTTAGTTAGGGTTTTGGTAAGAGGAAAAATATAAAAAGACATCTAGGGAAAGAGAGAAAACATTATTGAAGTCACATTGTCATTAATTGAAGAGAGAGAACAATTAATGAGTTGGAGAATGGTAGAGAAAGAGAAATATTTCAATCACGGTTTCCAAGAGAGAATTTCGTACAACATGAGCATTTAATTTATGGGTCGTACTGTTGTATACACAGTTGGAGGGAACTTTTATCATTTCTAGGCCGTACAATGATTTCCAACATGCAAATCGAGGTTAATATAATTATTAATGAAGGCCGCACAGTTTTAGATTGCAAGAAAACATTTCTAGATTGATTTCTGTGCATTTATTGCTGGTCTGGACAATCTGTATAGTGTACGAAATTGACAGAAAGGGAGCAGTAATAGTCCGTACAGTTTCTAAAGAAAAATGTTGGTCAAATGATGAGATAAGTGCATCTTGAATGCTTGTAATTAGTACTTGAAATAAAATATTTTCTCTATCTTTGGGTTTCCTCACAGTTCATGAGGATTTTCTCTGACTTATGCCTAATTTCTTGTGTCAACTACTTACAATAGGATCTACTTGGTTGATTGGTACTTTCATTTCAGTTTTAGTTTGATTCCATTTCATTAAATGCATGTGTTGTAATTGGTTCATTAATAACTCAAATTAAATGCAAAGTCAAGTGTTTCAACCAAGTGTTTGGTGAAAGGTTTCAATGAAGTTTTTCTTTTTTTCATAGAAAATCTACAAAAGAGTGATAAGAAGTTGCTACAGAACAAGTTAGAGCAACTAATCAATAAAGAATCATTGTTTGATAAAGAGACAAGGATTGAACCTATGGAACTAGACAAGTCTTCCGTAAAAATCCCAATTGTGGATAAATGAATTAATACCGACCTAGTCAACCTTAAAACTCAAAAGGATTGAAATCTAGTTGATGTAAAGAGGTCTTCAAATGTCGAATTAGAAACAAGCCAAGGCTACAAAGAAGACTCAATTTCAAAAGTTAATCAAGAAAAGGCTACAAGTATACAAAATAAAGAACATGTTGCAAGGATGACTTATAGACATTCTAATCACAAAAGTCGATACTTCAACTAGTTAATGTATCAACAAAAAAAAATGACCGATATCTCAAAGAATATTACTTCCACTACAAGTGGTGCTCAAAGTAGAAGCTATCATGGGAGTCAAAATACATCAAGTTTTTTCCAAGAACCGTATAAACACCTAGTTCTGCAAAAGATCGAATTAGGGTGGGAAAACTCCTTTACAATTCGACAGTTATGCTCAGCATTTAGAAGATTCTATCGTCTCAAGTACTCAAAGATCACTAACTCAAGAATGAGGAATCGAGATACAATATTACAAGCCAGAGAAAGAGATAAGTCTTCCATAAGTATGCTTTGAGGACAAACCATTTTTAAGGGGAAGACAATGTTATGAACACAATATATAATAATAAATGTAAATACATTTTAAAATATAAATAATAATAAATAATCAATAGTTAATGCTTAATAATGAAAATAGACCTTCCCGATGAAAGGTCATGTCTCTTCATGAAAGGGCACTCTTGCATGGGTATATAAGGCCCTCATTCTCATTGTAATATTATCTATTCATTCTCTTATACATTTATATATTATTTATTATCTTCATGGATATATTTATATTCTAATTATTTTGGATATTTAACTCCTAAGCCATATTTGGTTATCACATTTGTGTGAGTAAACTTTTGTTCTTCTTAGTCTCTCATGAAACAATATTGTACATCAATATGGTTAGTCTTGGAAAGATACATTGGGTTCTTTTCCATAAATATTGTTCTTTGACTATCATAATTTATCTTCATAACTCTCTTCTCAAACCTGATTCCTGAACACAGTCATTGCATCCATACTACTTCTTTTCTTCCATGAGTGGATGCCATGTATTCAAATTATGTTGTTGATAAGGCTACAAATACATATCTCTTACTCATCCAACAGATTGCTCCAGTGAACATCTTTAACACATGATATACATTGGTCGACCTTCGTCGATCTAGATCTCCAGCCCGATTTCCTTCAACAAAGCCATGTACATTTACTTCACTATCATCTCCAGGTTTTCCTTGATATTATATAGCATAATATTTTGTGTTGCACAAATACTTGAATACTCTCTACATCGTTGTCCAGTGCTCCTTTCCAGGTGTCAACATGTATCTGATCAATAGTCCCACTACATGGGAAACATCTGGTTGAGTGCAAACCATCACATAAATTAGACTACTAATATCACTTGCACATGGGACACGTGCCATGTCCTCTATTTCTTCTTTTGTCTTTGGACATTGTTCATCAATTAACCTTTCTCCCACAAGAATTGGCACCTTTACATGTTTGCAATCCTTCATGTTGAAACATTTCAAAACTATTTCAATATACTTTTTTTGATTCAAACAAATCTTTCTAGTTTCTCGATCTCTTTTGATCTCCATTTTTATAGTAAATTTCGTTGCATCGAGATCCTTCATGTAGAACTTGGAGGATAGTTTCTTCTTCACCTCCTTTATTGTGTCCATGTTGTTTCTGAACAACAATGTGTTGTCGACATATAATGATACATATATGAAACACCCACCTTCTTCCTTGGAATATATGCAGTGATAAACTTTTCTTATCAAAAATCCCAAACGAAGGATATATGTGGCGAACTTTTGGTACCACATCCTTGGTGATTGCTTTAGACCATAAAGGAATCTTTTTAATTTGCACACTAGCTCTTTCTTTCCCTTTACTACAAATCCTCCAGGTTGTTTCATGTATATTTCTTCTTCTAGGTCCCCATGTAGGAACATTGTCTTCACATCCATCTATTCTATTTCCAGATCAAATGTTGCAACAAGAGACATTAGTACTCTAATGGAAGTTAATTTTGCAACAGAAGAAAAAATATCACCGAAGTCAAATCCTTCGACTTTGGAATAACCTTTAGCTACCAATCAAGATTTGAATTTATCGACTTGACCTACTTCGTTCATCTTTTTCTTGAATACCCACTTGCTATCGACAAGATTTCTTCCATTGGGTAATTCAAATAAGTCCCATGTCTCATTCTTATGAAATGATTCCATCTCTTTGACCATGGCATCTTTCCATCGTTTATCCTCTGTCGAGTTGACTTCCTCCCTAACCAACTTGGGCTCCTTGTCAGTGAAATTTAACACAAATGCATAATGAAAATCAACCAGACTATACCTTTTGACTGGTTTTCTTACTCGTTTATACCTCCTTACAACCGAGGTTGGTTTTTCCAACTCTTCATATGATTTAGTCAAATCATATGAATCATCTTCTTCTTTGTTCCTCAATTCAAACCTCACCTTCTCTAGATTAGTATTTGTTTGAACTGCTTTAGAATTGGACTTACTTTTGACTTCTCTGGAGACCACATCTCGACTGTACACTATTATCCTTGATGCAAGATCCCATAGATTATATCTTTTCATTTCTTCCTGGTATCTAATGAATATATACTTGACTTCCTTCTTGTCCAACTTGATCCTCTTTTCCTTGGGAACATACACAAATGCATCACATCCAAATACTTTGAGATGTGAACATGAATGATTCTTACCATACCATACCTCATGTCTATTCATGTCGAATAGTGTTGAGGAAGGAGATATATTCAACACATATTTTGCAGTGTCGACTGCCTCTGCCCAAAATTATTGAGCAATCCCAAGACCATTGAGCATGTTCCTTAACTTGTCCATCAACATTTTTTTCATTCTTTCGGAAACTCCATTTTGTTGTAGGGTATATGGTGTGGTATTTTAGCATGTTATGCCACACTATTTTAAAAAATGCTCAAAATCCTTTCCACATAATTCACCTCCATTGTTAGTTCTCAACACCTTTATCTTCTTATTTGTTTGGTTTTCTACAAGAGATTTAAACTCTTTGAATTTATTGATAACCTATGATTTATTCCTTAGGAAATATATCCATGTATTCCTAGAAAAATCATCTATGAAGGAGATATAATACAGGGATCCACCAAATGAAGGCACTATTACAGGCCAAACACATCATTATGTACCAATTCTAGAATCCCCTTTTCCCTTATCGCTCTATATGGGAACCATACCCAATTTTATTTTCCATATATGCAATGTTCACAAAAATCAACTTCTAAATTACATTCAGTAAAATATTCAACCATACCTTTATTTCACATATCTCGAAGTCATTTTTCTCCAATGTGTCACATCCTCTCATGCCATAGCATGGTCAGGTCAACTTGAAGAATACTTGTCGAGTTGGTTTGAATTGACTCAACCTGAGTTGATTCAGTTCAAGTCGACTTAAGGAATAATGATGTTGTTGCATTCATTTGAGTTCACATTCCCTAACAACTTGTATAGGGTTCCAATCCAAATTCCTTTCATTAATACCATTGCAACTCTCACCATTTTGCACGTATCATTATGAAATAGAGTGTGCATTCTGCATCACTCATAAGATAGATATCATGTTTCTAGCCAAACTTGGAATATGTAGCACACCTAGAAGGGTTCTACTCCTCCCATCTTGTAGTATCATTTGGACTCTTCCCCGTCCAAAAATTTTGGTTGTCAAGTCATCCCCCAAGAACACATCTCCTCCATATTGTTCATATTCATAGAACCATTTTCTATGTGGTGTCATATGATAGGTGTTGATGATTAAAATCACAACGAATTTCTTCCCGCAAAGTGTTGCTAAAGCCTATTATTATAAAAGATAAATAATACTAGTAGGTGGGACTCCCTTGTAGATTGGAGATCAGGTTTGGTTCTTATTTGATGTTGTGCTACTATTCGAAACTTCTTACATGGTGATATAATCTTGGTTTATTGTCGATGGAGAATGCATGTTCTGTGTTTTTATGCTTCTCTAGGCTCAAGTTTTATTTTACAACAGCCTATGTTATCCTTGTTATCACTTCTATCTATTATTGGGATCTATTACTAGGAGACCTGCACAATAAACACATTAGCAATAACATATATGATGCATAAATCCCTTCTCTCCTAAGGGTTGCACGACCTCCTGGTCTAGGATCAATCAAGAAACTGAGTTTGATTGACTCTTTAGGTCTCTACAAGACCCCGAACCCACTTACATAGGTCCTTTCCCCAAATGCGTAGGTCATATGAGACCCGTGGCTTCTTTCCTGAGCGTTGTTCGAACCTCAATGCCAAACAGGCGCTAGCTCTTCTCTGCTAAGCCCTTTCTCTCTCACGACCACGAGCCTAAACAAAGGTGCATCATGATTTCATGAGTAAGGTATTTGTATGTGAGTCACCCAGACTCTCCTAGTCTTCAAAATTTCAACAAGGGCCCAACGCTCGCTAGCTCCTCCCTTATCCTCTTTCCATATGACCCCTCGTTGTGACCCAGGGCCAAACCTCTGAGCACGTTGGGATTTCCTATATTGGGAACTCTTGATGCTTCAGATATGACGACCTAGATCCTTCCTCGATCCAACGATCATGATCAAGTCGCGAACTCAGGTTTTACGAGTTGTCACAGGTCTACCCTTTGACCTTTTTTATGTGCGAGTCAGTGAAATGTTGATCGCTTGCCACGTGTCCTTCACGATGGACAATCCTGATGATGTCGAGACTTCACGAGTTCGCAAAGGCCTCTCTCCTATGAAACTCGAAAGGGTTAACACACATGCATGTTCCTTTGGATCCAACAGATGTTGGTCCACGAACTCAGATCTCACGGCTGAGACCTGATTCCCTTGCGCTCGTTCCCCTTCTGCCTGGACTTAGATCTATCGATCTAGGTTTTTCTCTATAACCGATTAGATGGTTGTGATCGTTCCTCCTCCTGAGATTTATATTTTTCCAGACTTAGAAGATTTTTTCAATGTTCGAAAGGTCTCGGCCTTTGAACTTCCTCCCACGGAACCAACTCTTGGTCTCGCTTACGCTCTTGAAAGCGTTATCTCTTCTGAGCTTCTGGACTTAGAACAAGTTTTCCTCTTATGCACTTTTTGTGTTACCCCGCATGAGCTTGATCTCCTCAAATATTTCGATCTCCCACACACACCTTGCATTCTTAGGATTTCATCAAACTCGGAATCCAAAGGATTTCTTGAACCAAAAATAATTCTCTCCCTCCTTGCGTTCTTTTGCTCGATGCACTCCTTGCAGAGATTTTCCTCGCAGAGTGTTCAACAACTCTGCCTCTCTCTGAACTCAACGTAGATTTCTCTCTTTGCACACTTTCACCTGCTTGATGCCCACCTTGGCAGAGCTCTACAAAGTTCTCAATAACTCTGTTTCTTTGTGCTTTCTCTGCAAAATTACTCCTCTAAGGTATTCAGTAAACTTGAGGTCCCTCTTGAGTTTGTGATTGCTCTGGTGCACCCTCCTGGCATGTTATTTTCTGACTCCACGGAGTTTAGATGCACACTCCTTGTGCTAGCTACAAAACCTCAATTGTTCTATTGTGCACTCCTTGCACCACCTAAAGAATCCAGAATGACATTACAAAACTCAGTGAAGATAAAATAAATCTATCTTCCTACTGTAAATGAAATTCAATCACACATCTACAACATTCATTCATGAAATACATAAACACACGATATGCAGGAAAAACTGCTTTTCTATTATCTTTGTATGTCTATATAGATGTTTACACAAAATTGACTGTAACAAAGTCCCAATTCTCTCAAAACCTCTCTTAGAACTTGTAAGACCTCCTAAGGCCTACTAAGACACTTCTCTCTACATGAGATCTCTCTCTCAATTCTCCTAATTACAAAAGATGACTCTACGATCTTATCCTCTCGACCTCCTTACTGCTATCACTATCTCAGTTATGGCACCATACTCCTACGACTACATTCCATAAATTTCTATCCAGACCTGACTATGATCTGGACTTGCTATAGACAACCATTTAAGGAAACCTTATCCACTACCTATACAAAGGCGTGGCCTGGAATTTATCATCCTTACAACATGATAATTCATATAGGATTATTTTAAATTTAAAAATGGGAGGGTCAACACCTCTCCCTTTCTCCATTGCGCATTTGCGTGTTGGTGCATGTGCTGAGGTGGAGCGATGCTCCTGCATCATACTCCCCTACTAGGAAAAACATGAGCTCTTTCTCATGATCTCCTCTTCTCCATTGTTGAAATCCTCCTGGATCCCAAACTCTCTTCTGAAGTTGTCCTCTTGCTCCTCTCCAGTTATGTTGTTGTTGTTGTTTCTTCTTCACCTTATTCTTCTTCTTCCCTGCTGCTATGGCAGGCTCTCCTCTGTTCAACTCTCCTTTGTTGACTGCTTCTTCTGACCTCAACATCAACTTATTTATCTCCTCTATCACTCTGTCCAGCTACTCCTATGGTTGTTTCTCCTTATGCAATCCTCTCGGTTGCAACTCTTCCTTATCAGTGGGTAGATCTATTCGATCTCCCATGTTGTGTTTACTTCCCCTTGTGGCACTGAATTTCCACTCTACTGCAAACTTCAGTTCTTCAGTCCCTTCACCGAGCTACTACTTAGCTTCTTCCAGCCTCTCCCCATGCTGGTATGCTCCCCTACCTGCTTACAATTTGATATGTTGGATGTGAAAGCTTTGCACTATCACCCTCCTCTCTAGGGATTCCAATTCTTCATACAGATTAGGAAGATCCATGATGTCTACTTCCTCTTCTGTTGCAGGCTCCAGTGCTGCAGTAATATCTGTTTCAACTTCCTGGCTGAAAATTTTGAGCAACTCTGTTGAATGCTCATCTCCTTCTACTAGGGTAGACATCATTGTCTGCTCCATTTCTTGCTCTTTTCCTTGGGCAACTTATGATATCTGCTCCTTCATCATGACAGTCATTGCTGGTTGTCCTTATTCTACTGTTGCATTTTCAACACATGCTCTGGCCTCAACTAGGCTATCTGGTAGGAATATACAAATTCCCCCAATGATCAGAATGCTCCTATGATCCTCCTCTTGGATGGTGAGAGTATTTAATTTCTCATCATATTCATTCACACGGTATGAAAACCCACATGAATCTTCACCTATCATCACTCCTTGCTGACCTGAACTCACTTCTGAGCTCCTGAGACTTTCATATAGTCTCATTTCATTCTCCATGCCTACCTGGCAATTTAGGATTTTTCTGCTGCCCACCTGGAAGTCTATGAGATAAACCGATCCCATCTCATTTCTCACTTGGAAATCTGAACTTTCGAAACTTCTCCTTTGGCAGTATTCGATACCTTCCCCCGATCTCTTTCCATTGCCCACCTGGAAACTCGAAAGTCCATTTCTACCCACGTGACATTCTATGAGATCAACTGACCTCATCTCATTGCCCATCTGGAAATTTGAACTTCCATCGCTTCCCTCTTGGCAGTCTTTGAGATCATCCACCGATCTCCTTCCATTGCCCACCTGGAAATTTGAAAGTTCACTTCTGCCCTCCTGGAAATTTATGAGATCTTTATTTGATCTCACCTCCTCTTCATCACTGAGGTGTCTTCCTATCTCTAGTTCACAGATGTAAACCATTTCCTCTTCTGTGTCACTGAGGTTTTCAATGTGCCTCAGACACTTCTTCACTTCTTGTTGCTTCTTTATAGCCAACAAATTTTAAACATACCATTTTACTTTCCTGTCCAGAGGCCATTTGTACCTCCAACGTACCTTTGCCTGCTGCATATTCAATGTTAGTTGTTCCATTCTTTCTCTTATTTCAATGAGCTCCTTGTCAATTTATTCTTTACTCTTATGCTGGTAGTCTCCTCTTCGACCACGCTCATGGCCTTCAGTAGCCATTTCCATCTTTTCTGCCTTCCCTCCTGGAAAGTCTATGGACCACTCTTCATCTGCGATCATCTCCATCTTCTCTCACAACTCACCTGGATATTTAAACTTTTGTTGATGTGTCCATGCAACAAATTCTCACAGAGCATCAATACTTTGTCTTCCTTCTCCTGTTGTCTACAAGAAAAATCTTTCTTTTGATACCATTTGATGTTATCGGATCATCTCATTTCATTGTCTCTCCTTTGTCCACAATCTACAGACAAAATTCATCTCTTGATACTACTTGATGTAGTCAGGTTGTCTTCTCTATCTCCTTCACCTGAAATCTATAGAATAAATCAACGCTCATACCTCTTGATGATACCAGACTATCTCCTTTATCTGTTGTCTGTAACCAAATCTCGGTCTTCTGATTACCTCTATTGCTTACATAAATCAATTATGTGCTCTGATACCACTTGATTCATACCCCCTTATCTCCTAAGGGCTGCGTGACCTCCCAGTCTAGGATCGATCAAGAAACTAAGTCTGATTGACTCTCTGGGTCTCTATAAGACCCTGAACCCACTTACATAGGTCCTTTCCCCAAATGCGTAGGTCATATGAGACCCACGACTTCTCTCCTGAGCATTGTTCGAACCTCAACGCCAAATGAGGGCTAGCTCTTCTCTACTAATCCCTTTCTCTCACGTGACCACGACCCATGACCACGAGCCTAAACAAAGGTGTGTCGTGATTTCGTGAGTTGAGTATTTGTATGCGAGTCACCCCAACTCTCCTGGTCTCCAAAATCCTAACAAGGGCCCAACGCTCGCTAGATTCTCCCTTATCCCCTTTCCATATGACCCCTCGTTGTGACCTGGGGCCAAACCTCCAAGTGCGTCGAAATTTTGTGTATTGGGAACTACCAATGTTTCAGATCTGATACGGCCTAGATCCTTCCTTGATCTGACGCTCATGATCAAGATGCGAACTCGGGTTTACCGAGTTCTCATAGGTCTACTCTTTGACCTTTCTGATGTGTGATTCGGTGAAATGATGACCACTCGCCACGTGTCCTTCCCGATGGATGATCCCGATGATGTCACGACTTCACAACTTCTCAAATCCCTCTCTCTTGTGAAAATCCAAAGGGTTAACACTCATGCACGTTCCTCTAGATCCAATGGTTGTTGGTTCACATGCTCAGATATGACGGCTGATACCTGATTCCCCTGCGCTCATTCCCCTTCTGCCTGGGCGTAGATCTATCGGTCCATGTTTTTCTCTACAACCGATTAGACGGTTGTGGTCGCTCCTCCTCCTGAGCTTTAGATTTCTCCTGTCTTAGAATATTTTGTCAATGTTCAAAGGTCTCGGCCTTTGAACTTCCTCTTGCGGACTTAACTCTTGGTCTTACTTACACTCTTACAAGCGATATCTACTCTGAGATTATGGACTTAGAACAAGTCCGCCTCTTACGCACTTTTTTCGTTACCCCTCCTGATCTTGATCTCCTTAAAGATTTTGATCTCCCATGCACACCTTGTGTTCTCGGGATTTTATCAAACTTAGAATCCGAAAAAATTCTTGAACTAGAAATACTTCTCACCCTCTTGGCGTTCTTCTGCTCGATGCACTCCTTGCAAAGATTTTCCTCGTAGAGTGTTCATCAACTCTGCCTCTCTCTGAACTTAATGCAGAGTTCTCTCTGTGCACACTTTCACCTACTCAATTGCCACCTTGGCAAAGCTCTACAAAGTTATCAATAACTCTGTCTCTCTATGATTTCTTTGCACAGTTTCTCCTCTAAGGTATTTAGTAACCTTGACGTCCCTCTTGAGTTTTTGATCGCTCTGGTGCGCCCTCCCGACATGTTATTTTATGACTCCACAGAGTTCAGATGCACACTCCTTGAGCTGGCTACATAAACTCAATTGTTATATTGTGCACTCCTTGCACCGCCTAAAGAATCCAGAACGAAATTACAAAACTCAATGAAGATAAAAGAAATCTATCTTCCTACTATAAATGAAATTCAATCACACATCTACAACATTTATTCATGAAATACATAAACACACAATATGCAGGAAAAACTACTTTTCTATTATCTCTGTGTGTCTATACAGATGTTTACACAAACTGGACTGTAACAAAGTCCCAGTTCTCTCAAGCTCTCTCTCTAAACTTCTAAGACCTCCTAAGGCCTCCTAAGACTCTTCTCTCTATCTGAGATGTCTATCTCAAGTATCCTAATTACAAAAGAGGCCTCTACGAGATTATCCTATCGACCGCCTTAGTGCTATCACTATCTCAGTTATGGCACCATACTCCTACGACTACATTCCATAAATGTCTATCCAGACCTGACTACGATCTGGACCTGCTACAGGAAACCATTTAAGGCAACCTTATCAACTACCTATACAAAGGTGTGGCCTGGCATTTATCAACCTTACAACACGATAATCCGTATAGGATTATTTTAAATCTAAAAATGGGAGGGTCGACGCCTCTCCCTTTCTCCATTGCGTGTCTGCGTGTTGGTGCATGTGTTGAGGTGGAGCGATTCTCTTGCATCAATATACAAGCAATTGGAAAGAAATGAAATCATTGCAACAAATGCAAAGGGAATAATTTAAACTATGCTATATGCTACTCTACATGCATTGGATTTTAATGGTCATTATTTAACACAACAATAAGCTAATGGTTATGTGATTTGATTGAGTTATATGAAGTGGTGATTTGTGTTATGGCGTAATTCTGATATGGGTCTCACTATTGGTGATGGTTTCGATACATGGTTTACTTAATTGAATTATATAGTTGATATGTATTATGGTCAGTTGGCAATGGGAGGCATGATGTGGGTGGCGCGTTTGACAATTAATAGATGCCAATTCCAATGCATGGTTTAAATGAATGGTTAATGGATTAATGGTTGGCGTGTACTAGTGAATTAATTGACTGTGGGTGGAGGAGACGTTCATTTACTACACGTCACCCTTACTCCTTCCACTGGCTTCCACCCTAGTTGGGCTATTGTTCAACCTTGTTGTTGTGGTTATGCTCCAATTTTCAAGTAGGGATGAACCGCTCGACCAACTCGCGTTTAAAGTGCTTGGATTACAAGCATGTCTTTTTTTGGCCATCCATGAGTCTTCTCTATTTGTGAAATGGATATTGGCTCGAATGTATGGGTTGTGCTTTCCTTGAGTATTGCAATTGTGTAAAATTGTGGTTTTTAGAATGAAGCGTTGATGGTTTTCTCTGAAATGATGTTAAATTCAGTGTTATTGGTCATCCTGGGTGTTAGCAGCCATAAAGGCTCTTTGTCATCCTTGCTAGTTTAGTTGGAGGGTTTCATTTGGTCTTGAGTGGCTGGCTATCTTCGTGCATTCGTATCACCTAGTATTTGACTTTATGGGGTTTAATGGTTGGAAGCGCCTTGTATCACTGCGCATTGTACGCTTGGACATTGGGTTATTTTCACTACTATGGTCGCACAATGGGTTATGTTGCTTCTTCTTGGCCCTATTTTCACCTCAACATTGTAGTTCGTTGACTGTAGAGCCACGAGGGTTATACCCTGTGTGTGCTCAGTATCATTACAAGGATGAAATTGATCCTTTCTCCTCTGGTTATAGCCTCTCCTGTCACGGGTTTCATCACCCTATACACTAAGTAAATTTTGGTGTTATTTGTGTACACACCATTGGTCTTAGAGGTTTTCAACATAGAGAAGAGTCAGCTCTAGTCTCCCTGTGTTGGCCACATAGCAAACCCTTAACTTCTTAAGTTTGAGGGTTGATAGAGAAGACCATCGTGGCCTGTCGGGTTTACTATTGGTTATTGTTGATTGGTATGTATTGTCGAAAGAATTGATTACAGGCTCGCCCAGTTGATTATGTGACAATCGTGTCAGTTTTGGTATCTAGTTACTGCTTGAGTTATTACAATGGATAAACCCTGCATGGTTAATTGGAGAAATCAAATACACTGTCGCTCTCATTGTGCTTAAATGAATTGATAACCCAATATTGTTTTTAATTGAGTAAGTCACAACGTCACTTCATGTCGTTGAGTGGGTATGTGTGGGTTTCCCACATCATGTTAGGTTGGGTTGTTGATTATGATAACATTCCAAGTAATAGTCTCATCATTGAATTTCATTGATGAACGATTGAGGTTGCTACACAGTCACTGTCTTTTTCATTGAAGTTATTGGGATGTTAACTCAACACTAGTCACAATTGATTAATGATGTTTCACACATAATGCATTTGTATGTTACACCATGAGTAAATGATTACTGTAAATATGTTTTTTTTTGGGCCAAGTGGTTATTGCAACCAATACGACTGTGATAGTTCCATTCCCTATATAAGTATGGTTATTCAATTGCGTCGTTGAAGATGAGCCTGAGTTTTACACAACATGGTTTTGATTGCAGTTTGATTAATTTGAGCAATAATGTATTAGATTGATAGCTCGACACGATGGGTTGAATTAATGATACTTTGAATATGTGTTTAGAATTGTCAAATAGGAATGTTGCATAGTGGTGTTTGAGGTATGGATGCCCACTATGTATGCTATGGATATTTTTGGGTTGTGCACTCAGAGATAGACACATAGTTTTAAACATGGCTTTGTTGCAATTCGATTATTTGTATTATGAAGTCGGGTATGTTGTTGCTGCCTCGTTGTGTTGGATGGATAGCCCATCATTTTAAATATTTAGAGTCCAATAAAAAATGGACCTGTACAGTAACAAAAATGAAATTGCGTTTTTTCGAATGGTTGTATTTTTCCAGCATAGTGTGAGTTGAAATGGTGATTGGTTATCTGGGTGTTTAAATGGCAAGCCAAGATCTTTGCAAGATGAATATGGATCATTGGTTGACTTTCCATTGGGTATGTTAAATGAATGTCATGCATTCCAAAACAGTGGCATGCACGAGTGCTGTGACAATATGATCACATTGCAGTTTAATTATTAAACAAATGTTTAGCATGTTTTTTATGCCTGCATTTGATGAGAAAAGTGAAAATAGTCTACTGTGTATTTATTTGGAAATTTGTTATGGATAAATGGGAGAAAACAGATCTCCCCTACATATTGTTGTGGAATGCATACTATTTTGATTGTTGACACTATGTAAATATTTGGTTATGAACAATGAACTAGTTAATACACAATCGTTGTTATTGGATCACAATGATCATTTGGTTGGTGTATTTCCTTTTTCAGAATGGTTATATGGATTACTTAATTAATTTTATGAACAATACCCACTCTCATTCCCACCATTATTTCACTTTTCGCTAATTACAACCCCATTGCCTTCCCACATTCATTTTTCACTCCCTATTCTATAATTGATTACAGCCAAATTTTTTTTTATGTTGAAGCAGTTGGTAGTAGCAGTGTCTTGGTTGAATTACAATGATGGTTGATTGTTGTTGTCTTTGAGTAGTAACCATATTTTCCCCCTCTCATCATATCATGTTTCACTCAATACAAACCCCTCACATATCCCATGACCCTTTATTCACCCCCTGCTCATTGATAAACAATTAAACAATTTGTATGGATTGGATTGCAAGAGTCTGATACATTGCTGAGTCAAATCTATTTCATATTTTTAAGACTTGTCATGTGTGGTTATTTAAAAGACTATTTACTAATCAATCATGCATGTGGGAATGAGTTTTTTTAGCTGAGGTAGCCATGGCTGAGGAAACCGAGGGAGAGGTAACTGGAACAGAGGCCCAAGAAGGCCAAGGTTCTCCATACATTTTGATGCTAACTCACAAGAACTTGGCTTGTTGTTTCAGGTCGGATTTTTCAATTGGATTGGGCAAGGAGTGGTCCAACCTAGGCCTGAAAGGCCTCCTTTCCAAGTTCCGCAAGCCCTTAGTATCCGTGTGCCTCCTCACATCTCATTGCAACCCAAGGTTCCTGAAAATGATGGACGGCAAGAGATTGTCCACCCGAAATTATCCCAACATCGTGGCTGGACTAATTTATCCCTACCTTTTCCTCCACTATTAATCCCAATGTCCAATATTCCCTCCACTCACTAGTGCAAGCCTCTCATGCTAGCAAAAGGTTGAAAATCGAGGCCCACCATGCCCTTGAGAAAGGAAAAGCCACTTCTACCCCTTCCTCACCCTCCAATGGCTCTGATAAATCCATGTCTTCCCGGATGCATTCAAGAGATGATCGTTCCCACATGATCAGTGAGATTAGGCCTAAAGGCTCAGTGCAACCAAAGGAAAATTCAGTAAAATCGAAAGGTGACAGAAAAAATCAAGGAGATATTGCATCCTAGAGTAGGAAATATGGATTTTGAGTTTTTATTTTATCTATTGTTGATGACATCTGACTTCAGAAGTTTTTTGGACAACACATTTTATTTTGGGATATATGACTAATATTTGTTTGAAAAATAATTTCAAATATCATGAGCTAAATAGTCAAATGTTTATATGATGATGGGAGTCACAAGCAGGTGTGTTTTTCTTAACTAACTAGTTATGTTATGATTGTTAAGAGATAAATGGAGTCACAAGGGGTCCCACCTACTAGTTATTATTTATTATAACCCTTATTATGATTATTACTTTTCCCCCTAACTAAAAGTTGGTTGAGTCTTTTAATTAACTTAACTAATGAGTTGGTTCAACTACTTCAACCAACTCTAATTTGTTTAAAGGAAAAAGGAAAGGTAGGAACAAAAGGAGGATATAAGGAGAAGCATACTAAGGTTTTCTCTTGAGTTTATATTGAGATAGTTCATTTTTCATTCATTCCTTAATTTATCACAAGCCTAATTCTTTTTATGATAGCGGGGTCTTATTCTAGACAACAAGATTTGGGGCTGAATTACATCATTCAGACACTTGTTTTACAAAGGTGTTGATATATATTTGATAGTCTCTGTAGACTTGTTTGTTTATGAATTAGTTTTCATGACTGACAAAGGCTAGTGTGCAGAGTTGAGTGGGAAACAATATGTGGCAAGCTAATCCAACTTTTAGAGATTAGTTTTTGATTTTCTGTCAGAGGTCCTTTTGTATGTTCCATCGAGGATGTCTAAGTTTGACTTTGGTCCTAAATTTCCACATGAAATTTTGTAAAAGAATGACTCTTTGGTGAATTGGAATGAAATAAAGGATTTCTTTATGTCTCATCTGTCTTGATTATCATCTTGGTGTTGTTACTTCTGTCTTTACATTTATTTCAACAACTGTTATATTCATAAAATTGTATAAAAAGTAAATTTCCAACAAGCTTTTTATTAATAAAAGACTAGCCTAAGCACTGGTAATTAATACTTGTGAGTTAGGATGTTATTTTTGTTGGCTATAAACATAGGGCGAGATTCCCGTCTATTTTTCTTTAGCCAAGCAGAATCTGAGAATGTTTGACTAAGATCATTTCATATATTTTCCTCAACTTTTATTTGGCGAACATACTAGGGGATCTTCGATATCTCTCTAGTTAATTTTTATACTCGATTTTCATCGATACATCTTTCCTTTTCTAATATTGATTCTTTGATTGTTTATTCTTAATGACTGTTCCTATTGCAAGGCAGCCCAATATTGAGTCTGATCTTCAAGATCATACCAACATTGCTTTGAATCTGTTTAATACCATCTTAGGCACTGCCAATACCCGTGTTGAGCTTAACCATTCTTGGGAAGCAATTGAACGAGATATTAGTGCTCAAGAACAATTGGAAGCTAGATGTAAACAACCTAGAAATCAATAGTAACCCTTTTGTTTCTTCAATTTTTGTCCCTTCTTTCATGTCCTTAGACTCTTGTGCTTCTAGAATAAGAAGAGGCTTGTCACATGAATTCAATCCTATTGCTGAAAAAGGAAGAAGAAACGTTGTGTTGTCTTCCCAACAAAGTGCTCTAAGGAGGACTTTATCTGATTCATCTAGTTCATCTTTCTTTCCCTCATCTATCATCCACAATATGACATCTAGTGGTGGTTCTGGTGGCATTGAAAGTGCTCCATCTTGTCAATATTCATCGTCATTAGTGATTGGTAGCTTATATAGCCACCATATCCCTGTCCAATCTACCACCAATCCCACCAAAGTCATTAAAAATTATGGGCTTTTTCATTTCGAAGAAGATGCCACAACCACACCGTGGCATGTGTCCTTTCCTCTTAACCTAGCAACTGCTACTCATCCACTTCCTAAATTTAAAGATCATCTTCCTAGGTTTTTCAGGAAATAACACTGTCACTACAAATAAACACCTGGTGGCATTTTCCAATGCTTGTCATAACATAGGGGCTAATGAAAATGATACTTTCATGCGCTTATTCGTAAATTCCTTGGAAGGAAAGGTTGTAGCCGACTTCTTTGACCTTCCTCCTAAGATTATGTCTAATTGGGAGGAGTTAATCTATTGGTTCTGATCCACTTATGGGAAATCTAAGAGCCTAGTCAAGAAGATAAGGGAGTATAATAACGTTACCTATAAGGATGGTGAGACCATCAAGTCCTTCAACTTGCGTTTCACCAAGTTATACAATCAAATCTCTGAACTCATTCGACCTCAGAACCAAGTCGCTTTCATGCATTACTACAATGCATTGCCTTCCCCTTACTATCATAGGCTTGAGGAAAAATCCATTTATAATCTTGGTTCCGCTCTGCATACTTTTTCAGAGTATGAAGAACAACTTTGATGGTTCATGCTCTAATGAAGGTAATGGGGTTGGAATTATCTTGGTTTCCCCTGCAGGAAAAATTCATAATCTGTCTTACAGGTTAGAGTTTGCTTGTACTAAAAATGTCACTATGTTCGAAGATTTATTATTAGGCATTGAAAACGCCCTTAATATGGGTTGTGGTCACCTTTAAGTTTTTGGATATTCTGAGCTTGTTGTGAACTTGATACGTAAAATGTTCTCTCCTAGCAACAAGCTGATGGAATGATACTCTCAAACTATTTGGGCGCTTATCTCAAACCTTTTATCTTTCAACATCACTCATGTTAAGAGGGAGTTGAATTCAATGGCTAGTTGGTTAACTGTCTTTGCAGATTCTCCTAATCAACAACTTTTGCCTCACAGGGATGATTGTTCTTTTAAATCTCTATATCGTCCATATATCCCTGAGAATGTAGAATCTGGGCAGGCCCTCTCTAAGAATGAGAGAATTGGTTCTCTCATTCAATATGAACCTCTTAATCCAAATGAAATTATCCCCGTAGAAAAAAATAAGATTCTTGAGGGCTTGACTCCTCTTGAGAGTTCGTTTTGATCGAGTGATGTGGGCAATAAATAAAAATAGAAAGAAGAGGAGTTACGAAGGAAGGTGGGTGAAACCACCTCCTTGAACATTGGGGCACTCAAATTTTCAAGGAACGTTAACATAAGTACTCAATGTTATGATAGGGAAGAAATGAAGTTTACCAAGCTACTTGGTGGATTTCAAAAATTTTCTTCTTGGCCTTATGAGGATCTTTATGGTTTTGATCCTGGTTTTTTATAGAATGTTATTCCCATCAAGGAAAACATGAAACTATTTATGCAGGAACATCGATCTATTAAATCTACATTTAAAGCAACTTTTCAAAGGGATTTGGAGAATTTCTTAAGGGTTGGGATTATTTTTTCAATCCACCCTAAATGGGTTTCCAACTGGGTACTTGTTTCGAAGGCCACTGATCATATTAGAACTTGCATTAATTTTCGAACTTTCAAGGAAGCTATTATGAGAAATCATTTTCCTCCCCTCGGTATGGAAATGGTTCTGCAGTAGGTTGTAGAGTCACAATTAAGACCCTTACTTGACAATTTTTTGGATTGCAAGAAAATCAAGGTGAAAAGGGTAGATGCTCACGAAACCACTCTTATCACAAATCAGGGTACCATGTCTTACAAATGCCTATTTTCTGGCTTACTTGATACAAGTACCACCTTTAAAAGACCTATGCACACGACTCTCGATGATTTGGTCAGTCTCTATATCTATCTTGATGATTTAATTGTGTGCGTAAAGGGACTGATAATTACATCAGAATTCCAAGTGTTGGTTCCTTTCCAAATTTCTTTTGTCTTGGACACTAACTCTTACATTTTAAAGGATTTATAGAAGCAATTGTTTTCCTACATCGCTAACAACCCTCTCTTGAAATATTGCTAGGGACCAACATGAAAAGTTCTAATGCTGTTTGGATTTTCTGTATACTAGTAGCCTAACTCTGCTTTCATTTTTTTTGTGCTTCTTTTTGTGCTTTACAGTAGTTTGACTTCGACTTCTGAGTTGAAACTTTTCTTGCTGTTTTCTTCATTTTTGTCTTTTATTGTTGTTGTTTTAATTTCTGCATTTTTACTTCTGTAATGATTTTGTTTCTTATCATCTTTTAGTTAATTTGGTAAAGATGGGATGTTGGATCAATTCTGCGATAGTGACACTCCTGCAAAGCATTGCTAGTCAATACCAATCAAGCTTACACAGCTGTTATGATGTCTCCTCTGAAGGAACCTTGAAATTTTTATATATTTCCACTGTTGTCTCGTATAGAATTGGTTATCTCCCGCTTCTTATTGCCATTTCTTCATCCACTGAGATTTTAAGAGAAAGTCTAATTTTTTTTTTCCTTTAAGTTAAGATCAAATTCCGATCGAATGATTATGCATATAGTGGTAAAACCCTCTCATACTGAAAAATTTTCACGAATTATTCCCAAATTACCGATCATCTTTCCATTAAATACATTCACTTCTCCCTGTTGCATAATTTTACTAGTTATATCTTCTTGACCCATTGTTATTGGTCTACAAAACCATGAGTTTTGAGTTCTAAATCTATTGAAAACAAATTTCCCAGTGGAGTCTCCAGTTTGTTGACGATTAAAATCACAACAAATTTTTTCCCGCAAAGTGTTGCTATAGCCTATCAATATGAAATCTAAATAATACTAGTAGGTAGGACTCCCTTGTAGATTGGAAATCAGGTCTGGTTCTTATTTGATGTTGTGCTATTGTTCGACACTGCTTACATGGTGATATAATCTTGGTTTATTGGCGATGGAGAAGGCATGTTCTATGTTTTTCTGCTTCTCTAGGCTCAAGTTTTATTTTACAACAGCCTATGTTATCCTTGTTATCATTGCTATCTGTTATTGGGATCTATTACTAGGATACCTGCACAATAAACATATTATCAATAACATATACAAGCAATTAGAAAGAAATGAAAGCATTGCAACAAATGCAAAGGGAAGAATTTAAACCATGCTATATGCTACTCTACATGCATTGAATTTTAATGGTCATTATTTAACACAACAATAAGCTAATGGTTATGTGATTTGATTGAGTTATATGAAGTAGTGATTTGTGTTATGGCATAAGTCTGATATGGGTCACGCTATTGGTGATGTTTTTGATACATGGTTTACTTAATTGAATTATATAGTTGATATGTATTATGGTCAAGTTGGCAATGGAAGGCATGATGTGGGTGGCACATTTGACAAGTAATATATGCCAATTCCAATGCATGGTTTAAATGAATGGTTAATGGATTAATGGCTGGCATGTACTAGTGAATTAATTGACTGTGGGTGGAGGAGACATGCATTTACTTCACGTCACCCTTAATCCTTTCCACTGGTCGCCACCCTAGTCGAGCTATTGTTCAACCTTGTTGCTATGGTTATGCTCTGATTTTCAAGCAGGGATGAACCACTCAACCAACTCACGTTTAAATTTCTTGGATTATAGGTATGTATTTTTTTGGCCATCCATGAGTCTGCTCTGTTTATGAAATGGATATTGGCTCAAATGTATGGGTTGTTCTTTCCTTGAGTATTGCAACTGTGTAAAATTGTGGTTTTTAGAATGAAGCGTTTATGGTTTTCTCTGCAATGATGTTAAAGTCACAGTGTTATCGTTCATCTTGGGTGTTAGCAACGATAAAGGCTCTCTGTCATCCTTGTTGGTTTAGTTGGAGGGTTTTGTTTGGTCTTGAGTGGTTGGTTGTTTTCACGCATTCGTATCACCCAGTATTTAGCTTTATGGGGTTTAATGGTTGGAAGCGCCTTGTGTCACTGTGCATTGTTCGCTTGGGCATTGGGTTGTTTTTACTACTATGGTCATGCAGTGGGTTATGTTGCTTCTTCTTGGCCCTGTTTTTACCTCAACATTGTATTTGGTTGACTTGAGATCCACGAGGATTATAACCTGGATGTTCTAAGTATCATTACAAGGCTGAAATGGAGACTTTCTCCTCTGGTTATAACCTCTCCTGTCACAGGTTTTTTCACCCTATCCATGAAGTAAAATGTGGTGTTCTCTGTGTATACACCGTTGGTCTTGAAGGTTTTCACCATAGATAAGATTCAGCTCTAGTCTCCCTATTTTGGCCATAGAGAAAACCCTTAGCTCCTCAAGTCTGAGGATTGATAGAGAAGACTGCCCTGGCCTGTCGGGTTTACTATTGGTTATTGTTGATTGGTATGTATTGTCGACATAATTGATTACAGGCTCACCCAGTTGATTACGTGACAATCGTGTCGGTTTTGGTATCTAGTCACTTCCTGTGTTATTACAATGGATAAACACTGCATGGTTAATTGGAAAAATCAAATACACAGTCGCTCTCCTTGTGCTTAAATGAATTGATAACCTGATATTGTTTTTAAATGAGTAAGTCACAACATCGCTTCATGTCGATGTGTGGGTATGTGTGGGTTTCCCACATCATGTTAGGTCGGGTTGTTGATTATGATAACAATCCAAGTAATATGTTCAACATTGAAGTTGGTTGATGAACGATTGAGGCTGCTACACAGTCACTGTCTTTTGCATTGAAGTTATCGGGATGTTAACTTAGCACTAGTCACAATTGATTAATGATGTTTCGCACGTAATGCATTTGTATGTTACACCATGAGTAAATGATCACTCTAACTATGTTTTTTTTTTGGCCAAGTGGTTATTGCAACTGAGATGAATGTCATAGTTCCATTCCCTGTATAAGTATGGTTATTGAATTGCATCATTGAGGATGAGCCCGAGTTTTACACAACATGGTTTTTATTGCATTTTTTTAATTAGAGCAATACTGTATTAGATTGATAGCTTGACACGATGGGTTGAATTAATGATACTGTGGCTGTGTGTTTAGAATTGTCAAATGGGAATGTTGCATCGTGGTGTTTGAGGTATGGATGCCCACTGTGTATGCTATGGATATTTTTGGGTTGCACACTCAGAGATAGCCACAAAGTTTTAAACATGTCTTTGTTGCGATTCAATTATTTGTATTATGAAGTCATGTATGTTTTTGCTACCTCGTTGCGTTGGATGGATAGCCCAACATTTTAAATGTTTAGAGTCCAAGAAAAAATGGACTTGTACAATCACATAAATGAAATTATGTTTTGTCGAATGGTTGTATTTTTCCAGTATAGTGTGAGTTGAAATGGTGATTGGGTATCTAGGTGTTAAAATGACAAGACATGATCTTTTCAATATGAATATAGATCATTGGTTGACTGCCCATTGGGTATGTTAAATGAATGTCATGCATTCTAAAATAGTGACAGGCACGAGTGTTGTGACAGTATGATCACATTGCAGTTTAATTATTAAACAAATGTAAAGACATAATCGAGCATGTTTTTTTATGCCTGCATTTGATGAGAAAAGTGAAAATAATCAACTGTGTATTTATTTGGAAATTTATGATGGATAAATGGGAGAAAATAGAGCTCCCCTACATATTTTTGTGGAATGCATACTATTTTGATTGTTGACACTATGTAAATATTTGGTTATAAACAATAAACTAGTTAATACATAGTAGTTGTTATTGGATCACAATGGTCATTTGGTTGATGTATTTCCTTTTTCATAATGGTTATATGGATTACTTAATTATTTTTATGAACAATAAATGCTCTCATTACCACCATTATTTCACTTTTCTCTAATTACAACCCCATCGCCTTCCCACATTCATTTTCACTCCTTGTTCTAAAATTGATTATAGTCAAGAAAAATCCTTTGTTGAAGCAGTTGGCAGTAGCAATGCCTTGGTTGAATTACAATGATGTTTTATTTGGTTTGCATTTGATTGTTGTTGTGTTTGAGAAGTAATCGTATTTTTTCCCCCTCATCATATCATTTTTCGCTCAATACAAACCCCTCACATATACCAAGACCCTTTATTCACCCCCTTCTCATTGATAAATAATTAAACAATTTGTATGGATTGGAATGCATCATTATGATACATTGTTGAGCCAAATATATTTCATATTTTTAAGATTTGTCATGTATGGTTATTTAAAATACTATTTTATAATCAATCATGCATGCAGAAATGAGTTTTTTCAACCGAGATAGCCATGGACGAGGAAACCAAGGGAGAGGTAACTGGAACAGAGGCCCAAGAAGGGCAAGGTTCTCCAAAGAGTTTGATGCTGACTCACAATAAATTGGCCAGTTGTTTCAGGCCAAAATTTTCAATTGGATTGGGCAAGGAGTGGTCCAACCTAGGCCCGAAAGGCCTCATTTCCAAGTTTCGCAAGCCCCTGGTATCCCTGTGCCTCCTCACGTCTCATTGCAACCCGAGGTTCCTGAAAATGATGGATGACAAGATATTTTCCACCTGACAGCCTCCCAACATCGTGGCTTCCCTAATTTATCCCTACCTGCTCCTCCACCTATTAACCCCATTGTCCAAGCTGCCCCCCACTTACCAGTGTAGTCCTCTCATGCTAGCAAAAGGTTGAAAACCGAGGCCCACCATGCTCTCAACAAAGGAAAACCCATTGTTGCCCCTTCCTCACTTTCCAATGGATCTGAAAAATCTGTGTCTTCCCAGATGCATTTGAGGGACGTATGTTCCCACGTTATCAACGAAATTAGGCCTAAAGGCTCAAAGCAACCAAAGGAAAATTCAGGAAAATCGAAAGGTGACAACAACAATCAAGGAAAGATTGCATCCCAGAGTGGGAAATATGGATTTTGAGTTTTTATTTTATTTATTGTAGATGAGAATTGACTTCAGAATTTTTTTGGACAACACGTTTTATTTTGGGATATATGAGTAATATTTTTTTGAAAAATAATTTCAAATATCATGAGCTAAATTGTCAAATGTTGATATGATGATGGGAGTCACAAGGAGGTGTGATTTTGTTAACTAACTAGTTATGTTATGATTTTTAAGAGCTAAAGGGAGTCACAAGGAGTCTGTTAAGCCCTAATATTGGCTCATTACCCCTTAATTGGGGCATATTAGATTAGTAATGCTATTTTATTTATGTCGGCTTTAGGCCATTAGTTGTAATTTAGATTAGTAAT
>JZKD02S1674224.1:381742-418131 GCA_000966675.3 Picea glauca | reverse complement strand
TGGGTTTATGTACTTATGTTTGTACTGGAAGGAGAGTTGAAGAGTCATGCACATGCATTTGTTTTTATGTATGTGTAAGCAGTGAACCTGGTGATGGTTCATCATGAATGATTCAAGATTATAACATGATTGTGTATCATGAATGTCGACTTGTCAGTTTGGGAAGGTTGATATGTTTCAAATGAGTTTCGACTATGTTGTGTCGAACATGTTTTTCGACTTATGTTTAGTCGATGGTGTTTGTTGACTTGTAAGTTGATTTTGAGTACACAAAGATGCAAGAAAACACCATGTACTTTGATTAAGTACAAGATGCGCCGATTTGATTGAAGAGCAAAAAGACTTTGTTGGCATCATTTTTCAGTCTTGTATAATTTGTTTTCAAGATTGATGGTTTTCTTGGCTTGTGACAAGATGTCGCAGGAAAGTTTTTGCAGCCATTGGAGAGTTGATTGTGTTGACGTCAAAGAGTTCACAAGAGGGACTTGATTCTCAGTGGGAAGGTTGGAAGTCTTCCAAGCACAAAGAGAACAATGGGTCAGCAGCAGCGAGAGAACAGTGGTTGAGGGGCATAGCCAGTTGCAGTGCAAGGCATGTCAAGGTATCCAGGTGATTGTCGAAAAGACTTTTCAAGTAGAATCAGTTGATAGAACTTGAAAGCAGAGGAGTATTGAATCTTAGATAGATAATCATAAGATTTTGTGGGTCCAAAATCCTTTCAGTGGGAAGGCGTGATCAAAATCTGTACTAAGGGTCAAAATTTAGCTCAAAAATCAACGTTCTCGGAATTGCCTCAAAACAAACGAGAGCGTATCCGTCATCATTACGAACCCAACGCAACTCATTTGGGTTCAAACGAATGTCGGGAGCAAGAGATATGACGATCTGTTCGAATCGTCAAACAGGAAAAAAAAAAGGATGCTGATTGTGCAGTCCGTACAGTCTGTACAGATGATAACGTGGCATGACCGTACATTGATGTGGCAGGTCCGTACATGATGACATGGCAGGGTATGACTCACATGTGGCAGTTGACGTGGCAAGAATTTTTCGTAGGACACGTGGATGAATAGATTGTTGACACGTGGCATTTAATTGGCGAATGGTTTGGTGCCACATGGCCCAGACGTGGGCTGCCACGTGGTACCCCATTTTTGGTTGGTTGTTCAAAATAATATGGAGTCAGTGGGGATCAAACCCCGGACCTCCCGCATGGTGGAGCACCTTCACACAGCGTGGGCTACCAATAGCCCACACATTGGTACTTGTTTAACATATGTTTTCATATATATATAAGTTGATATCTATTATGCTTTGGGTGCGGTCTGGGTCGGGGCTAAGCTCTGACCCCCAGTCACATGTGGCTCACCATATAACCATCCCCGCACGTGTACATTTCAAACGGAGTTTTGGCGTGGATTTGTTTTTAAAATGGTTACAACCAACCACACATCCGCCACTTGTCACACCTTTATTCACCTTGAAACCTAGCCCCCTTTTTGCGCTAGCCTGAGTTCACATGGACCCATATGCCCGTGGTCTTGGTGGTTAGGGGCTGGCGCGCCCATAACTGTTCGACAGTTTGCACCATTATGCGGTTGCACCTGGTGCTGGGTTTAAGCACGCATTTTGGAGCGTGTTCTGGGTTCAATGCCCAGAGGTGTGTTTTGGTGAACCAGAGACAACAAGCTTGAAGGAAGAGAATGGCAGGAGGCCTATCTTCTTCATTTTTTGGACGAATGAGGTGCCGTAAAAGCCCATCTAGGGGTTTTTGGATGTTTTGAATCCATTGGAACTATTTTCACAGCCATTTGAAGACTTTGTTTGCAGTTTTTTAAAAATTGAAGTTTCAGGAAGCTCCAGGGAGCTTGAAGCCCTCATTGATAGAGGTCATGTTTTGGTGAGTCTAAGTTTGTTTTCTGTGACTAGACAAAGGCGTTTTGAGGCACAAGAGTTGGAATAAAAAACTTAGTGAAGACCTCAAGGTTGTTGAATACCTTGGAGGCAAGGTTTTGTATGAGAGACACAGTTGTAGACAGAAGCTCTGAGGAGTTCTGTAAAGCTCTGCCAAGTGGGCATTGAGCATATGCACAGAGGTGCATTGAGAAGAAATCTGTTGTGAGTTCAGAAAGGAGGACTAGAATCACTGAGGATTCTGAGAGCTTTGCCAGGTGGGCATTGAGAAAGTGCATAAGTGTACAGGAGAAGAAGACAGAACTATTGAACATTCTATGAAAGGGAAACTCTTCCAGGTGGGCATTAAGACTGTGTGTAGGTAGGCACAAGAAGAAAAGAACTTGTTGAGTTCTGGAAGTGAGGAAAGGTCCATTGAGGGAACCTTCACTAGGTTGTTGAACACCCAGAAAGGCTCAGCAATCAGGTTGCTTGAGCAGAGACACTGCCAGGAGGGCATTATATTCTCCATTTGTGGGAGAAAGGAACATGGATAAATTTTTGTAGAGGTCGAAGCTACAAGAAGAGATCAGGAGAGACAGTGTGGTGTATGTGCGAAGACTCTACAGGAGGTAGAGGTCAAATCTTCAAATATTTGAAGAAGAGCTTAGGAGGAACATCGCTTTTTCACGCGTCGACGAAGCTTAGAGTCAAGGAGTTCATAGAGAAAGGGAGAAAAGGTTGAGGCCTTTGGCTTTTGAATTCTCCCAAGGTTGGAAAGAAAGTGAGCAGAAGCTCAGGAGGGGGCACAGTAGCTGTTGGATCGGCTGGAGAAGAATATCTGGACCATTGGTTTCTACGTCCAGGAGAAGCTCAGGAGGAGCGCACAAAGGAGGAGATCGTGGTTCGTCGAATCTCACTTAGATACCCGTCATCCGTTGGATCGGGATGAGATGATCAGATTTTAGCCTCTAGAGTAGGCGTGCAGGGAGAACGTATCTGAGTCATTAGATCTGGGGCAGATACCCGACATCCGTCAGATCTGCAGAAGTTGCGAGGGAGTTAAGTCCTCGTGAGCAAGAGGAGAAATCCCAAAAATAGGTGGAGCCATCGGGATATCGGCACTCAGGAAATCGGGATTCTTGAGGACAAGAAAATTGGGACATTCCAAGTCTCGAAACACCGGGAGGATCTGTATCATCTGTTGGTGGAGACAAATGGTGGAGATCGAGCACCCATCGGTAATTTGGCGCATCGGGATATTGACATTCCCATGGACAAGAGATCGGGGAAGTCTATGTTGAAAACCTCGATACAAATCTGAGCCGTCTATGGGAGAGACAGGTATCAAAAATCTGAAGAGAGTCGGGATATTCGGTATCGGGAAATTGGAGTTCCTGAGGTCGAAAGAATCAGGACATCAAAAGTCTCGAAATCCCAGAGGAATCGGGACCGTCCATCAGAGGAGGACGCGTGGCAGCGATCGGATCCATCGGGGAAAGGCTCGACAAGAATTCATTGATCGGCGTTTTGGGCCATCGGGACTCACACAGGTAAGTGTCTTTGATTTGGCATTTGACGAATTCTGAGTCTTAATCTAGATCGCCCATCCATTTGGGACACGTGTCGGAGATCTGAAGAAATTCGAGGATCGACATATCGGGGATTCCGTGGACACGAAATCTTTGCATTTCGAAATCACGAACCCTGAAACCCCGACGAGAGGTTTGACTATGGGCACGGGGTAGTGGTCACGTGGTCCAGGAGCTTAGGTTGGAGGGATAATGCGTGAAGGGCACGTTGGGATTGAAGGGCGCGTCGGGATTCAGAGAATCACGAATCCTGAGGACATGCGCATTTAGACATTGGAAAGTATGAAATCCCGATAAGGGATAAGACTGTGGTCACGAGAGGAGGTCATATGGAACCAAAATACTAGCCCAAGGGGACTAGCAGAAGTTGGGGCATGTCGAGAATCAGAGGATCGCGGATCCAAAGGACATATGCATTTTGGCATTAGAAAGCCCGAAACCCGGACGAAAGGAAAGATATAAGGTTGCGGTTGTGAGCATGGTCGTGTGGACCAGGGCATAGCCAGGAGGGGCTAAGGCTGGGTAGAGAGCTCATCAGTGATCAAGAAATCGCGAGTGCAAGAACTCTTGACAGCGGAAAGTCCAAAACCCCGAAGCCCGATATTACATTTCCTGTGGGGAATTTGTTCATGGTCGTCCAGAAGGCCATGACAGGGAGAAGGAGAAGACCTGTGGGTCAGATTTTCACAGTGATTCGCGAGGGAATCCAAAGAGCCACTTCGGCTCAGCGAAAGGGGATTTTTTATTGATCCTGAGAGTGGGAGGTGCATGCAGAGACCCTGAAGGGTATGTGTCTGTGCGACCTCTTACTGCGTCACTCATTCATTTCACATGTGGCCCCTCTATTAGATTGCTCCCTATTTAATATACATTTAACACCATTACATATGTATTCAATCCAATTACATATACATTCAAACCCATATATACCCCCCATTGGGTCATAACATAAGTACCCCCATTCGAAAAACTATCATAAAAGATTTGTGGCTAAATCTTTTGCATGTGATGAAACCAAGTAATCAAGTTACTTATATTTATGCTCTCATACAATATGATTATTCATCCATCCATATTTAGTTCTTTTCAGTGTCATTCTTTGATATCTTCCTTTCCTTTGATTCCTTAAATATTTGATAATATCTTGTCACATAATTGTTCCTTGATGCCCTATTCCATTAATATCCTTGACTTTACCATCTTCTTCCTTGGTAACATTGATGTGGCACCAAATCTCATGGAGTAAAAGAGTAAAATCTCTCTTTAACTCTTCTATCAAAAATAATTTTCATCTTATTTTGATATTCTTGGAATCTCTCATTCACTTGTTCTTTGGTCTGTTGCACCTTAATTATCTGATAAGCTCTTCTAATAAGATCATTAAGCTCTTCATTTGCATCCTGTATTAATATTAATATTAAAATGGTAATATTAAATCAAATAAATTTTTAATTTTAATTTTTTTTTTTTAAATAAATATTGTTCGTCGTCCTTGCGATGACAACTTAAATAGTTGCGACTATTTTCTTATATAAACAATGGAAGTTGTCGTCGCACATTCGACAACAACTTAAATAGTTGCGACGGTTTTTTTATATAAACAACGAAAATTTATCGTCGCAGGTGCGACGACAACTTAAATAGCTGGGACGGTTTTCTTATATAAACAATGGAATTTGTCATCACACGTGCGACTACAACTTAAATAGTTGTGACAGTTTTGTTATATAAACAATGGAAGTTGTCTTCGCACTTGCGATGAAAACTTAAATAGTTGTGATGATTTTGTTATATAAACAATGGAAGTTGTCATTGCATGTGAGACGACAACTTAAATAGCTGCGACAGTTTGGCTATGTAAACAACGAAAAGTTGTCATCGCAAGTGCGATGACCGCTTGAATTGATACGATGCTCTTTCTATATAAACAACAAAATTTGTCATTGCACGGATCGTCGCAATTGAGATGAAATGTTTGTTTCACATTTTTTCCTAAATTGTCGTATTGGCAATGATATTTATTTTTTGTCACAATTGTGATAAGTTCCCTAGTGGTGTCGCTCTTGCAACGTTTATTCAAGTTCTTCGCAATTTCCATGTGACATAAAACGACGTTTTAGAGAGTCTAGATTCGTCGCAAATTCCACGACATAACGTCGCAAGAGCGTCGAAATAGCCGTCGCAAAATGGCCCAAATTGTCTAGTGAAGTCATCGTTATGAGAAACAAAAACTAATGAAGAAGATGATGACTCAAAGTTGTCAAACTTGTAGAACCTGGTAATATCATCAACAATTCCAGTTGCAAGAACATGCTTAGGATTTTTTATATTCTTGATTACAAATTGGTGAGGTGAAAACTCTATGGTTTTACCTTCACCTTAATGAGTGATTTTATATATTGATAGAAGGTTACAAGAAAGACTTGGAACACATAATACATCATTGAAATGACCATTTTGTACTTGAGTTATTCCAGATCCTTCAACACTAAGAGATCTATCATCACCAACAAATATTTTCTTGGTGTCACATTCATTTAGAGTAGAAAATATGTCTCTATCCTTAGCCATATGATGATATGCTCTAGAATCAATGAGCCACTCATCAGAAGAAGAAGTTGTATTGAAGGAGAAACCAGAAGATCAAAGTGCATGTCCATGAGAAGAAGAAGAAGAAGTAGAATCAATATTGATGTTGTGCTTCTTCATCGTTGCTTCTAAAACTGCCATCTTCTTGAAACATTTGGACTCATCATGACCATATTTATCACAAAAGTTGCAATGTTTATCAATATTCTTATTTTTATATTTTTCTACTTTGTCTCCATTAGGAGCGAAAGTTGTTTGAGTGGGTTTGGGACCCTTATATTTCTTGTTGTTGTGGCGAGGATGTTGCTTCTTGGTATTCTTGGGTTTATCTTTCTGATGGACAACTAAGGCTTTGTTGGAGGTACTTGTAGTGCTGATCACTCCAATTTGTACTAGATTATCTTGCTCTCTAATCAAAGAATCACAAAAGCTCTCAAGGTTGGGTTTTTGATAAGCTGCCCCTAGAGCCTCTTGCATGGCATAAAAGGTAGATACAAACACATAATATGCACTACCTATCTTAGAAAAAATAAGATAGATGCAACGATCTTCTTCTATATTTATCTTACATTCTTCACATAGAGTTCTGAGTGTTTTAAACTTAGATAGATAGTCTTCAATGCAAGAAAAATCACTTGGACTTAAAATTAGTACTTGATTTTCTAACTGTTGTGCTCGAATAATATTGTGTTTACCAAACACGGATTCAATCTTTTCCCAAGATTCTTTGGGTTTATCAATTGATTAAAGGTGGAACCTTAAATCAAGAGAGATGGACATTCCAAATAATCCACATTCTTTGTCATTCCTATTATCCCATTTGGCTTTCTTACTAGCATCAATGGGTGTTGTTTCCTTTCCCAAGGTAATCCAGTACAAGCCTTTACTTCTTAATAAATCCTTCATATGGGATTTCCATTGGAAGTAGTTGGTGTTGGCAAGTAAGAGATTACTTCTAGAATCCATATTAAATATGGAGATAATATGGATTTAAAAACTGAAACTGATGATTTGAATGGAAATATATCGAAAAGTTATGCGGTTTTAAAAAAAATGGACTTCGGATGTGAGAGTTATGCCCTTTTATAAAAAAATGCATAAATGGTAACCAAAGGACGACGTTGTGGTGTAAGTTGCGTTATGAAGTGACCCACTTTTATAAAGAGAAGTGGGGATCACTTTTACAATGAAGTTACTTCATGCGAAATAAATAACTCTAAAATAAAATATTAAAGCTACTTATAGTGATTCACTTTTATACTTGAAGTGAAATACACTTTACAATTTTAGTTTGAACTTTTCAAAAAAAAGTAACAAAAGAGAGACTTGAACTCAAGACCTCTTACTTAATAAGACAATTTTTAACCAAATGGTCTAGAAAAAAATATTGTATTTTTTCTTAAGAGGATTGGGGGTGTTGTTGTTGTTGTTGTTGAAGATAGCCTTGGAGAGCGTGCTCAAAAAAATCTCTTTTCACACAAGAAAAATATTTCGCTTCTCGATGAAAACAAGGGTTAGATCTCGGTTAGCTTACCCGAAAGATGCACCTTTTCCTATATGTTTTTGATTTGCCAAGACCGCACAGGGTGTGGGGCAAAGAGCATACACATATCTTTGGATCTGACTGTAATGGTCATATCTTGGGCAAACAGAAACCTTTTCAAGTGAAAAAAAAACTATTCATGATTGAAACGAGTGCTCTAGACACAATGGAGCATTCCTCTTAGCCCATAAATGTATGGAAATGACATAAAATGGAGAGGAGGAAACTCGGATTCACGATCTCGGTCTACAATAGGAGCGGGTATTCAAACAGGCTTTGATTCCATGTTTGACAACACAAGTATTCCAACAGAGGATGAACACCTTCATTAACCACTCACATAACCAGATCAAATATCAACACACCGATGTTTTCACGTGGTAAAACCCCTACAGGGAAACATCCACGGCCCCAGCCAACGCGACCACTTGGAGCAGTTTATTAATGCAAAAGAAAAAGATTACAAAGAGATTTTACAAGAGAGTTTCTCACAATCGATCATCGTGAAATGACCCTTGATTCTCTTTAAATAGATATCATGGACCAATTGGGTGTTAAGCCACAGATTAATGGTCATTAAGATCGAGGAGAGTATGAACTGTTGGATCACTCTATGTCGGGAACATATATTGACCGTCGGATTTCCTAACTACAAATGCATACTAAAGAAACACACTAAGAAACACACTTTTACCTAATGACACATTAGACCAAGTAGATGTTAGCTAACTCCTAAGTGTCTAAATATCGTAATAGTATTCACTTTCAAAGCCCTTCTTTCTTTAGAGGACATTTCAGCAAGAAATTGTTCAGACTTAAAGTATAAGATAATATCTTTATGCCATTCATATTTTTCTAAAGATGAATCTCGTGTGATGATATGAGGGGAATTAATATATTCAATACCAATCATTAGTTTTCATCATCCTTATCCCTTTACATCCTTGAGGGTTTTAATTTCTACATCATATTATTCAAGCTTTTCCAACCTGTTTTCCCATCTTCCTTTTATGAATTGTTGATTAAGCACAATTTTGATAGGAGAATGTAGAACATAGGATATTACATGGGTAGATAGAATATAAGTTATAAAATTAGAAAGTGTCTTAACTAGAGAATAGGCTTGCTTTTATATTGTTGAGTATTTTAATTCATAATCATGCATAGTTTTACTCGTGAAGGAAATTGGAAGTTCTTCCCCCTTTAGATTCTTTTGACTAAGTATAGAAGCAATGGTTTCTTCTGAAGTGAATGAATATTCTATGAATTATTTTTTAAAGTTTGGGATAATAGTAACAAGTGCAATGGTGATTTCATGTTTAATATTAATGAAATCATTTTGGATCTCTTGAGTCCATTCAAACTTTTGATATTTCTTCAACAACTTGTTGATTGGATTTACAATTGTGGCATAGTCTGAAATAAATCTTCGTATGAAATTTATCTTTCTAAAACAATATTGCACTCTCTTTCTAGATGTAGGAGGATTTAATCCATTTATTTCCTTAATTATTCCTGGATCAATGTAAACACCTTCTTTACTTACAATGTGATGAAGGAGCTTTCCTTCCAATATTTCAAACAAACACTTCTTTGGAGTCAAAGATATGTCATGCATCCTGCATTGTTCAAAGACTTGTATGAAATGTTTTAAATGTCAAATGTCTCTTAATTTCAACTGAATTATTAATTCATCATGATAATCTACCATAAAATTCCCAATTAAATCATTAAAGGCATGGTCCATTTCTCTTTGAAAAGTTTCACCATCATTTTTCAGCCCAAATGTCATGCATACATAGGCATATGTCCCCCATGGTGTAACAAATGCAGTATTTGGAATGTCTTCCTCAACAACCAGTACTTGAATGTATCCAGAAAATCCATCCAACATTGACATTAGTGCATAACCAATGTTTTGTTGAAGCATGGTCTCCATATTTGGGAGAGGGTAACTATCTTTGACACTTAATCTGTTGAGATATTATAAATCCACACAAAGTCTTATTTCACCATTCTTTTTACAGACTACCACTAAATTTGATAACCATTATGAATGTCATATTACAAAAATTATTCCATCTTTTTTAAACTTTTCTTGTCCTATCTTCACCAAAGGATTTAGTTTTCGACTGATTATCCTCAATTCCATTCTAAATGGTTTTGATATTTCTTTGAGAGGTATGGTGTTATGAAATATAGACTTTTCATACTCTTTTAAATCATCATAGGTCCAGGAAAAAACATCTTTTAAATATTGAAAAAGGAGGGTGTACGTTTTGACCTCATCATCATTACACCTAGTACCCAAATTTAAGTACTTTGTTGCTTCTGATATCTCGATGTTTATTGATTCAGATTATTTTTGGAACGATATGAAGGTAGAAATATAACATAGATATAACAAGTAAATACACAAATATATGGCAAGGAACACAATAATATAGTAAAACTTAGATTCTATTAATGATCATTTGAAATACAAAAGACTGTAAAATGCAAAGCACACAAGCTAGCTAGAATGGTGGTAGCTTATCTCTAAAAAGAGATGTGTCAGCTATGCTCATTCACAATAAGCTAATTAAAATGAGGTTCCAAAGGATTTTTTAAAATAAACAATAAATGATAAAACCCTAAAAATCCAAACCCTAACCCCAAGAGATGAAACACCAAAAGGTTTGTGGGCCCCAATGGGGGTAGTTGATATGTCAAGTTCCCAAGGGCGCAACTTTTGCATACAATCTTTGTTTGGGGTAATTGATACCTCGTCCAAAAGGTGTAGTTGAGGAGTACACATTTTGTTTGTCCTAGAATCTACCTAAAACTACACCCTAAGATATTCTAAGCCAAAAACAATGTCGTTTAGGGACTCAAAATGGCCCCAGAAGTTTGGAACCCGAAAAACTGTAGAAAAAAACTGTCAAGATGGAAAACTGTAATTTGAGCTAGTAGAATAGGTGGATGGCCACCAATTTACACCTGGATCATTTATCCTCTGTGTTTCTTGGAATTTTCTAATGGATGTATCTTTTGTCACATTATTACTCTGTGTTTGATCATCTCGTATAAAAAGAGATTATAGAACGAAAAAAAAATTTGGAAAGAGATTAACATTTTTTTCATAAGTTTCTTCCTTTTGGAAACTCTGACTTTCAACTTTTTCTTCATCTGGTAATAAATTTGTGAGTAAATTTGAAACATGTTCATCAATCTCAAATACTTTCCAATGGTCTTGATTATCTGGGACAAATGGACGAAAAAATTTCTTGACATGGAAAGTGTTGGGATTTTGAGAATCATCATCATTAAAAAGAGATGTTGCTACTGCCAATGAATACGATTTTTTATTCTTCTCTGAAGGAACAAAAGTAATATTTAAGGAATTAAATGATTCTATGATTTCCCACACTCTCTTTAAACAATGCTTCAATTTTTATTTCTTGATAATACCTTTTTTTTTATATGATTGATAACCAATTATGAATCTACAGTTACCACCAAATATCTGAATTTCATTTGAAGTGCCATAGTTAATTCTTGAATCTTTGCTTCATACTCTGCTTCGTTATTGGTACAGGGGAACTCAAGTCTAATTTCATGTGGATAAACACATGATTCAATAATTTTAAAAACAACACCAACTCCAATACCAGAGCTAGAAGAAGCACCATCAAATGACATTTCCCAAAAGCCTTGAAATTTATTTTTTTTATTTGTATTGAGATGATTCATTTTCTTTGTGTTGAAAACAACATAATTTCCAATTCCAACATCACTATAGTTTTGGAACATCTCATATTCCTTTTTCTCAAATGAGGTAAGATTTCTTTGTTTTTGACGTACTTTGATCATTGTTCCATATTTGTTTATAAGCATCATACAACTCCCGTAATTCATTATATATCCTCTAATAATTGAGTGCTAATCCCGACCAAGAACAACACCATACGTAGGAGGCAGATCAACAATTATGATGGTAAAAATTGTTGTAATGTGTGATGCAACACTTATCCAAGTACAAAAATCCTTGATTTCACCATAAGCCGATACTTTCCTAGAATTGATTGCATAACTAATTTACCGTGTTTCATAGTACTTTTTGCATTCCATTCCAAGGGATTCCATTACATATAATGGCATGATATTGTTAGTGGCTCCACTATCAACCAAAAAATTATGCAATTCAAGTTCACAATTTTCTAATGATATATAAAATGTTGGAACCTTGCCTCTTGGTCGTACTTGTACATGTTGCTTCTTTGTATTTATGACTGTTGTGTCTGTTAGATATATTACACACCCACCCAGGTAATTATTTTCCTAAGGTTGATAGTCCAATGTTGAGGGTGCTTCCATAGATAAGAATATTCTCCCAAGAATATTCCCCTAAATATTAGGGTTCCTCTTGCAAAATAGGGTGCCTTCCCTCTTTACTTCATAGTCATTTACACCTTAGTTAGACTAGTGGAGGTTACTCATGCATGGAAACCTCAGTTTTATCACCAAAAGTTTCACGTTCACCTCGGTTTCCTCACCGGGAGGGGACATATCTCATGCATGTGGCCAAGAGGGTGTATATCTTATGATTTCATGCATTTCTCTCACTTCCACACATGTGACTTAGTTAACTGATGATTGCATGGACCGGTTAACTAGGACTCAGTGGAAGATTACTTCAGTTTTTGTTAATGAGTATCTAGATATATCTAGATCAATACTATGGTGCATTCACTTATCCAGGTAGAGTAAATCATGTGTATTTTTACCCTTTACTCATTCAGTTAATACAATTCATTCTTTCTCTCAATATTTTATCTCTTCTCTTCTCTCTCTCGCAAGATTTTTGTGATTTTTCTACTATCTGGGTTCACTATGAAAACCTCACATGGTATAAGAGCCTTGATTTCTAGGGGAAAGTGCATAAGAATTTTTATTTGCAAGTTCTAAAGGAAGATACAGTGAGAAAGGATGGATTACTCACCGACAATAGTTCTCATGCCTCATAATTACTTCACGTGGAAGCTAAAAAATATGCATCAAGCTATATGCAGAGGCTTGCACCAGATTACCATGGCTATAGAGGTGGAGACAACATCAACTATTCAGAAGAATAGGTATCTAAACCACATGGATGATTCCTACGACCTCATCTACATGTCTATGTGCCCCGAGATTTTGTTTCACATTGAAGTTTGTACCACACAAGATGAGATTTGGACAAATTTGGAGGATCTATTTGGAAAACATGATGAAATGAGAGGCCATATGCTTAAGGTAGAGTTGAATTCCTTATGATATGAGGAATTTCAATAACATCCAGGACTTATTTACAAAGTTCAATTCCCTTATCCTTCATTTAAAGGGATGTAGTATAGACAAATCAACTCAGCACAATAAGTTAATCCTTTCTATCTTGGAAAAACTTGGTTTGGATAATGTTTTTTTTTCTCATCATTCCATACAATGAGATTTACTTCAGTAGAATACTGGAAAATGCCCACATTGGATTAGTTTATTGATTCCCTAACACATGAGCAATATAAGCTCAAGAAAATCGGGATAATCAAGGAACCCAATGCACAGACACTTGTTATGCATGAGAGTAGCAACACTTCCAATTCAAATTCCAAACATAAAATAAAGGAAAAGGCACATACAAATCCAAAGAAGGAAGGGTAAGCCAAACCCTTCTATGATTCCTCAAGCTCCAAAGGTGAAAAAGGAAATACAGGGAAGTCTGAATGCAGTTACTACAACCGTGGCTATCATCATGAATTAGCATGCATGAAGAAATATATTGATTTGATGGTGCATATACTTCAGAAAAAGAACCTTTGGGAACACATTATCGAAGTTGCAAAGAAGAAGCCATAAGATCAAACACCAATGAAATGAGGTAACTCTCATGTATTGATTTCCATTAACTCTTCTCCTGATGCATGGATATTAGATTTAGGCTCATCCTATCATATGGAAACAACAAAAAATGTTTTACCTTTTATTTCTGCATGCACAAATTCTCCCATCCTCATGGGAGATGATACCCTAGTTGAGGTCATTAACCAAGGGAGAGTAGAACTCCAACACATAAATTTTGATAACATCCTGCATGTTACAAAAATCTTTGTGAATCTACCCTCTTTTTATCAGATAACACATTCTGGTACATGAAAAAGGGTGGAATTCACACTTGATTCTGTAACCATATATGATATGCATGATAACTCCACGATTGTTGTTGGTGAGGTAAACCACCAATCTAGTTTGTATGATTTTAGTAAGTTTATTGCTAAATATGATTATGCTTTATGAATGATGCATGATGATAATGACAATATATTATGGCACAAGATATTCAACGATCTAAATTTCAAATACATGCAATGACTATGAAAACAAGAAATGGTCAACGGCTTGCCCAACATACACTTTTCCAAAGGAGTATGTCAAGGATGCATTATTGGAAAACATCCTCAAGAAAATTTTGAGAAAGGGAAGGCCTAGAGGGCCTCCTCTCCTTTGGATCTCATCCATAGTGACATGATGGGACCCTTTCCTCATCCATCCATCAACAAATAAAGGCATGTTCTTACATTTATTGATGATTTCTCACAATACACTTGGGTGTATTTTCTCAGGAAGAATTCCAAAGTTTTTGAGCATCTCAAAGGCTTCAAAGCACATGAAGAGACTCGGTCCAAGAGAAAGATCAAAATTATCCACATAGACAATGGGGGGGAACGTGTGAACCAAGATGTCCAACATATTTGTTCATAGGAAGGTATACAATTTCATCACATAGTACCTTACACTCCGTAGTAGAACGAAGTAGTTGAGTAGAAGAATAGATCTCTCAAGGAGATGGCCACTTGCATGCTCCATGAAAGATCTCTATCACCCAAGCATTGGAATAAGGCACTTAACTATTCTAACCAAATTTAGACCATATCTCCTAATATATGTGTCAAGTACCAAACTCCCTTTTAGGCATGGAGTGACAACAAATTCAAAGTCACCCACTTCCGAATATTTATATCACATGCATGCACCTACGTACCCTCTGAAAAGAGGAAAGAATTAGATCCAAAGAGCACCACATGCATTTGCATGGGATATCAAAATGGTATGAAGGGTTACATGTTACTTTATCCCTCTACAGACATGCTCATCATTGAGAAAATTGTTCAGTTTGAGGAGAGTCTCTTGCATGCACCATTGGAGCCACATGCATAGACCTCAGTACTTCCACCTGCACCATACCTCATTGATGATGAGTACACTCATTTAGATCATGGTTTAGATATATGTTTCGAATCTTATATAGAAGATGATGTGCATTTCATTGATGGGAATGTAGATTATGAGCCACCATAGATGCCCAAGTGGGCACAAACCACCCTACATGAAGCAGGAGACCTTATGGGGGATCCAACAGATCAGAGGAGGATGAGGTCCTAGTTTGAGGATCCCCCTCATGCACTTGTAGCTACCAAACCAATGATTCCCATGCATTACTATATGGTTGTAGCTTTAGACTTGAATACCTATGCATAGGCTATAGTGAATCCCTTCTGGAAATCCACTATGCAGGAGGAGTAGAAATTTATCCTTGAGAAACAAAATTGGGATCTAGTTATAATTCCTTTATACAAGAAGATTTTCATATGCATATGGGTTTACAAGCCCAAGAAGGAAATAGATGAACAAGTGACCAGGTACAAGGAAATATTGGTTTCCAAAGGTTTTCAATAGATCCATGGGATAGACTATGATGAGACCTTTTCTCCCATAGAAAATATGGAGTCCATCTGATTAGATATTTCCATTGCAACAACCAAGGGGTGGGAATTTCACCAGATGGACATGAAGATTGCCTTTCTTTATGGGTATCTCTCAAAGGATATTTAAATGGAGTAGCCCTAGGGGTTCATACAGAACTCATCCTTAGTATGATGACTATAAAAGTCACTTTATCGCCTCAAACATGTGCCTAGAGCATGATATGAAAATATGGATTCCTACTTTCTTTCTCATAATTTTGTTAAATTAAAATAAGACCTGAAAGTATACATGTTGAGAACCTCAGACTCCTTGTTGATATTATTTATCTATGTTGATGGCCTCTTGATCATAGAAAGTTTGGCCTCAACAATTGTTGTGGTCAAAGACATTATGCACAAAATGATCTCTATGATAGACATGGGTCCACTGCATTATTTACTTGGTATCGATATTATTCAGGATTCTTCATGAATCAAGATATCTTATACTAAGTATGTTAGGGATCTCTTGGTTAGATTCCACATGATCGACTACAAGTCGGTAGCCACACCCTTTTTGTCTGGGGTACATATTGAGGATGGAGGGGATACACCAATGGTGTCCAACACCTTGTATCAACAACTTGTAGGGAGCCTTCTATATATCACCCACACCCAGCCAGATATCTCATGTGCAATAGGGAAAATTTCTAGGTACATGCAGGAGTCACATGAGCTAGACTGGAAGGATTCCAAGCACATCCTTAGACATGTTCAGTGAACCACTGATTATGGGATCCACTTTGAAGTAGGTTGTGCATTGGATCTCATGGGATTTACTGATTTTGGTTTAGCCTGCGATAACACAGATCACAAGGGTACTTTTGGGTACGTTCTTAGTTTGGGTTCTGGTCCCATCTATTGGCCGAGAAAAAAGAAGCCAATTATTTCTCTATCAACAACAGAGGACGAATACAGAGAAGCGATCAACATCACTATTCAGGCACTTTGGCATAAAAAATTCCTCATTAATCTCATCATCTAGTTCCATTGTTTGAATTTCATTTGGTGCGACAATCAAAGTACTCTCAAGTTTTGCAAAGACCCGATGTAGTGACAACATACCAACCACATGAAAATCCATATGCATTACATTAGAGAGATGGTACATGAAAGAATCATCAATTCGTAGTATTGTCCATTCACTGAACATAATGCAGACATATTCATTGAGACATTTAGTGAGTAAAAGTTCCATTTCCTACGCAATTGTCTTGGAGTGAAGGACACAGTTGCTTAGAAATTGCTTTTGTTGATTCCTCATTTTTTTTTATGCATTGCACTTTGAGGGGGGGGGTTTCCCATGAGGCTTTACCTCTTTCATCTATTTTTTCAATGTTTCATTCTTATATGAATTGTATAATGGGTACCTAACATGACCTTGGTTGTTATTACACATTCATCATGCACACCCTAGTAGTGTCATGGGGGGTGTTGGAGATATTGCACACTCACCTAGGTAATTATTTTCCTAAGGTTGATAGTCCAATGTTGAGTGTGCTTCCATAGGTGAGAATATTATCTCCAAAGAATAACCCCCTACAAATTAGAGTACCTCCTACAAAATAGGGCTCCTTCCCTCTTCATTTCAAAGTTAGTTACACCTTAGTTAGACTAGTGGAGGCTACTCATGCATGGAAACCTCAGTTTTATCACCAACAATTGGATGTTCACCTCAATTTCCTCACCATGAGGGAACATATCTCATGAATATGTAAAACAGGGAACATATATTGTAATTTCATGGGTTTCTCTCACTTCTACACGTGTCACTTAGTTAATTGTTGATGCATGGACCAGTTAACTAGGACTATGTGTCATATTGCTTCAATTTTTGTCAATGAGTGTCTAGATCTCTCTAGATCACTAATATGGTGCATTCACTTAGACATGTAGAGTATATCATGTGTAGTTTTACCATTTACTCATTCAATTCATACAATTTATTCTTTCTCTCAATCTTGTCTCCCTTCTCTGCTCTCTCTTGCAAGCTTTGTGTGATTTTTATACTAGCTAGGTTTACTATAAAAAATTCACAACTTATATTCTTGGGTTAGATTGTTGGCACAAGGGAAGACCCAGGGTTCAACACTTCAACAGGGCACCGACAAAACCCTAACTACCGGCCCTTTCAGAAACACTTGCGGAGCAGATGAAGTCTCACCCAAGATAGAGGCAGGGGGGTTGCAGGACTCAAGTGTCTACAACCTAGTTGGGACAAAGATTTGTGATTACACCTTTCAACAAAGCACTTTATCCAATAACATGCATTGATTTATGATTCGTATTCACTTCACATATTAAACCCTAAATACAGAACGATGTTGTAATAACTAGATCAAACACTTCTAAGCACTTAGCATAATCTCAGATCTAACATTCATTCACATAATAAGCACTAAGCATCCATAGATCTATCTACCATACATTAAGAATAGTGCACTAAGAAAATATGAACATAAACACCATGAACACATTGCACAAATCACAATAACATAGGATATACGTGGTTCACCCCAGTGTGGGGCTACATACACCAACTCTTCTTCTCTTTATTAGTCTCTTCCAGTCTTCTTACATGCACCAAGCCACAGATCCAAATCCGCAAAGGACAGGAGATCTGTATGCACCTCGCCAGATCCTCCTTCCCCGAGTTAGGTTAAAGCACAGAGCCTTTACATAGTCTCTGCACAAAGCACTTACAAAACTCTTTCACTTAGCTCTACAAGCCTTAAAACCTTCATGCACTAAGCCAAATACCACTTAGGCTTTTCACGTAGCTAACCAGATCTACTTCTTAAAATGCCTAGCTACTTATTTATAAATTACAAAAGGGGCCTAAAAATGGGTAAGCCCATGGGCCGACATCCCATACCCATTACATAAACCCTAAAATCCCAAAAATCCTGTAAAATGGGATACATCCCATGATCTCCGCATCATCTGGGTGCTCCGTCTTCGACCAGCCTATCGGAGTCCCAAAAATGGTCAAACATGACCAGTGTTTCCTCAAAACCTGGTCAAGGGCCAAGAGGCCCCCAACACTCACTTGTCACTCCTCCTGAGTCACTCTGATCTGGGTAACACTTCTTCGAAGGCCTCGAGATTAGCTCGAGCTACCTCGATTTGTTGGTTCGCCAGAGCCTCCTACTCGGAGAACTCCTAGATGAATTGATCGATGACAGGCCCCTCCAGGCCCTACTCTATTTTTGTGACCACCTGTTCCAACTGTGAACCTTATCCCTCGATTTCTTCAAAAATTTTGCAGGCTTTGTCCTGCACTAGCTGGAGTCTTTGAGTCACCTCCATAACTCGGCTCTGGATGGCAGTGACCTGCTGCTGAACTGTGCACTACTCCTGTGACCTCTTCATCTTCTCAACAGCTGTGAGTTGTTTCAGTTGCGCTTGCATGGTCGATTCCTACTGCTTCTCTTCCTGGAACTGTGCCTCCAATATCCTCATCTCTAGGTATTCTGCAAGGAACTCATAGGTCTTCGCGGTTCGGTTACTGAGTTGCTTACATTCTGAAGCCAACATATTGATTCTTTCTACTACACTCCTGGCAGTTTCTTCCCTTTGATCTCGTACTTCTTGTGGAGTGCTAGGCACTACTTGAAGTTCTAGCTCTGCTACTCATGCTTGAATTTGCTGGATGGCCTTAGCAAGCTTCCCTACTTAGCTCTCAGTTGTCTCTTATTCTATCTGGGCTAAGCTGGGAATAGAGAGAATTTATCTAGTCACTGCCTCTTTAACTCCAATCTACTCCATGAGCATTTGATCTTTCTCTTTCTGGATTTTTTCTCTGTCCACCTCAAACTTCACCCGGAGGTCATCTTTCTCTTGTTGTGCAACCCAAAGTTTCTCTAAGGCCTCCTCCTTTTCTTGTCTCAAGGCCTTTGTGGCCTACTCCTTTTCTTGTCTCAAGGCCTTTGTGGCCTACTCCTTTTCTTTCTGTACACGACAAAGTCGAGTCTCTGGTCCATCTGCTAATCTGTGCAATTGAGTGGGCTTATCCCCCAATTCTACATTCTCTACTGAAGGTGGCGCAGTGGACACTATGTAACTCGACTGGATCGCTTGGTGGATGTCTTCCATTTATTTCTCGATCCTGTCATACATTTTTTGTTGTTGGGATTCATGTCTCTGCAGGATGTCCTCTGAGGCATATTCTACAATGATGATGATGAGATGGATATCATCCACCATGAGTACTGTCTACGACTGAGGCTTAGTGGCTCGAGATTTCTTCCGCGCTGAGGGTTTTTGCGGAGAACCCTTCCTCTTCTTTGATGTCTCGGCCTCTATAAGGGTGTTCTTTGGCGGTGTTACTTCACCCTCTTCTTTCTTGTATTATTCCCCTTCCTCCTCTTGGTTTACTTCGTCGCCTCCTCCTCCTCTAGGTGATTCAGATGCAGTTTCCTCCGACGTGTTGTTATTTTCCTCACTGTTTACGTCCTGCACTTCCTTCATTTTCTTCTTTTTCTTTGTGATGTCTGGTCCGTCATACTTGGTCCGAGTGACCAAAGGGATTTCGATGATATTAGGGTCAAAGAGCTCTATCTCTTATACTGGTACAAGGAATTTTGCAGGCCATTCCTTGGTTATCTCCTCCATATATTTCTGAGTCAATTTGTAGTAAGACTCTAGCTCCTCCTTATTTTCATCCTCGAGCGCGGTGATATATATGAAGTGTCATTCTGCACGGAACTTCACGAGTGGCCTGAACTAATGGAGTGTATTCGACATCATTCGGGGGGAAGATTCAATAGTCTATTTTAGTTGTATGTAGTAGGTGTGGAAGACAGTGTTTGATTACCACTACTTCTCCATATCACTTAAATACCATAAGTTGGTGAACCTCGCGACCAATGGTTCGGATGGCTCAACTTAAGGGAATGTCTCTCCCTCTGGCATCTCCCAAGTGACAAATGCAATAAGAATCAATAGCCAACTGAAGTGGAATTCATAACCTTGGTCTTTCACTTCGCAACAGTCCTTCTCCAACTCATTGATGAGGTAGCTCACCCAGTTCATCTGCATCCCTTCGACCCACTTTCCTGTAAGGTCAATTACGAACCCTGTTACTTGCGTAGGGTGGTTCTTTCTAACGAGTTTCCCTGCTATCAACTGACAAGATAGGTGCACTACGCCATCCTGGATGGAGGATACCTTATAGCCTCGCCTCCCCTTCTCCACATCGTCGTATGCTTATTTTATTCGTTGTGCCAAGGAGCGATCTCCAACCTTCCTTGGGTAGAATTGTTGAGGTTCTGGTCCCTGCATGCTTAGTTCAGTAATGAGGTGGATCAGCATCATATCCACAGTGATGCGCCTATCCAACCATAGGTACCCTCCATGGAAGCACAATGGGAGGATTTTAATGCATGCGTTAACCTCCTGATGTCTGTCAAAGTGTGGGATATTCATCACATTTAAGATAGTTGACCTTACGATCTCCTTGATCCATGGCTGGGGAACTATCTTAGGCTTCTTCCTAGTAGTCTTTGTCAGGTATCTATGTGGTGCGAGCATTCCATAGTTCTTCCTATCGTTGAGGTTAAAATCACTTATCTTAAGAGCTAGGATCAGTCCTACTATGTGTATCCCTTTCGGGAGGTACGCAGTGATGAGTGTGTACTCAAAATATCTTTGGACGTTGCCATAACTAACCACGCCAGCCAAAGGTAGAATGTAGTTGGGCAAGACCAACGGGATCTGCTTTGTGTTTGCTATATCATCGCAGTGCTTGCTTCTCTTCTCTATTGCAGTTTAGGATGGCCCATATCGATGTCCATTCAAGGGGGATGATTGCAATCCTCCCGTCGATGAGGCATGTACTCCTATGGAGACTTTCTCAGCCATAAGGTCTATTAATATCTCCTCCACAGACTTCTCTACTACATTGCGCTCGCCCGACAAACACACTTGTGGTCAAATAACTCAGGTAGGCAAATAAATGCTCAAGGTAATCAATGGTGAGGTATAGAAAGCACAATGCGGTACGAAATCACTTCTTTATTAGCTCAAATATATCAGCTTTCAAAAGTGGTCCTGGTGTGACATTCGATGGAATAAATAGACAACTTCGTAATGAATTCCTCCAACGAGCAAGAATACCTCAATCCATCTGTTATGGCGCAGTCTCAATGGTCCAATGGCGATATTTCTGGAAATAACTATGTTTCTAACCATTCCAGAGCATCATTCTAACTGTTGGGACACCTCCAACGGTCATATTTCTTTGTCATGGCGAAGTGTCATTCTGTGTTGTTCTGCTATTCCTGCGATGTTCAAGTTCTGAAAGCCTGCCTTCTACAAAGTCTTCATTGGAACTCCCTGTAGTTTTTCTAATTTATCTTTCTTCTTACTGAGCTTTTTGGCCTTCTTTCCTGTGATCTGAGTTTCTAGATTCCTCTTCCCATTCTCATTCTTATCTTCCCTTGACGTAGTAACTTCTCACTGCTAGGAGTATTTCAAAGGGTTCATGAGTAATACCTCTTCTCTTACTATTCTCGGGGTAGATGCACTTCTTCCCTACATGGGTAGGTTTGTCAAGCCTTCCTGCGTTCTTTCAACTTTGACAGCTAAGTCTCTGGCCCTTATTTGCTTTGACTTGTCCTCTTTTTCTTCTATTAAGTGCGTTATTCTCCTAGCCATGAAATCCCTTAATTCTTGCTTTTTTTGTTCTGTGGCTACCTTCTCTTCTTTTCTTCGGATCTGATCTTTCTCAATCTAGGTCTTCCCTAACAAAAGTGCAAAAGGGGTGTTGTTCTCAACAAACTTAATGACCTCAAATTCTTCTTCAATTGATGCTCCATGGGATATCATAGGTACATGAGTAAGTCTTCCACATAGGGTTATCATATTTCCTTTAAACAATCATATCCTTCCCAATGAAGGAATCATAGTAGGATTTCCCAAAATTTCCCAAGTACTCTTTGGCATAATATTCACTTGTGTTTCCTCATCTAATCCATAGTCTATGTCGAAGTCTCCTATTCTTGTTTCTATGCACTTCTTTTCTTTTAATATCTCTAGTAAACTGATGTCTATGTGATCATTCAGGGTTTCTTTCAGTTGTAATAGCATAGATTCTGATTTTCTCTGTTTTTCTATCATATCCTAAGTTTCTTGACCTTCTTCATGGTTTTCTTGTCTCATGTTCATCTTTTCAACTTTAGCAATCATTCTAGGGCAATCTAAAACCTCATGATCAACGGATTTACAACAGAGACAAGTAGGACCTAAACCAACGATTTCCTTAGTAAGATGTCTCAGTCTTCTGCAACTACAACATAGTGTCAATCCTCTCTTTCTTTTAAATGATCCCCAACCTTTTCTGTACTGAGCACTGGGATCACAGTGATGGACCTGCAAAAAATTATTTCTAGGATCTTGCATCCACTTGTTAGTCCAAAAATTCTTTCTATGCATATGAATAACATATCTTTCACTAACTTTATCAAATTTATTCAAATCAAATCTTCTTTCTTCTAGTTGTGCCCTAGTTTTCAGACTAGGACAAAATCTGTCAAACATACCTAGATCCATACTTTCGAAGTGAAATTTTCCACTCATCTTACCTTTACCAGAGCACAAACATTTATTATCTTACCGCTTTTATTCATATAGGGATTCTCTTTTATCACAGAGATTCACAAGTCAAGTAGAATATTGTGCTCTACAACAACAGATCTACGCACAGAGATTTTTTTTTTCTTCAGTTCCCAGCAATCATAGTTTCAGGTCCCGACAACGGAACCATTTGTTGGCACAAGGGTAGACCCAGGGTTAAGCTTCAATAGTGCACCAACAAAACCCTAACTAATGACCCTTTCGGCCAAACCTGTGGAGCAGATGAATTCTCACCCAAGGTAGAGGTAGGGGGGTTGCAAGACTCAAGTGTCTACAACCTATTTGGGACACAAATCTGTGATTACACCTTTCAACAGAGCACTTTAGCCAATAACATGAATTAATTTATGATTCTTATTCACTTAACAAGTTAAACCCCAAATACAGAACGACGTTGTAATAAACAAGTCAAACACTTCTAAGAACTTAGCATAATCTCAGATCTAACATTCATTCACATAATAAGCATTAAGAATCCATATATCTATCTACCATACATCAAGAATAGTGCACTAAGCAAATAGAAACATAAACACCATGAACACATTGCACAAAGCACAATAACACAGGATATACGTGGTTCACCCCAGTGTGGGGCTACATCCACCAACTCTTCTCCTCTTTATTAGTCTCTTCTAGTATTCTTACATGCACCAAGCCACAGATCCAACTCTGCAAAGGACAAGAGATCAGTGTGCACCTCACCAGATCCTCCTTCCCCGAGTTAGGTCAAAGCATAGATCCTTTACACAGTCTCTACACAAAGCACTTACAAAACGCTTGCACTTAGCTCTGCAAGCCTTAACACCTTCATGCAATAAGCCAAATACCACTTAGGCTTTGCACGTAGCTAACCAGATCTACTTCTTACAATGCCTAGCTACTTATTTATACATTACAAAAGGGGCCTAAACATGGGTAAGCCCATGGGCTGACATCCCATACCCATTACATAAGCCCAAAAAGCCCAAAAAGCCCGCAAAATGGGCTAGATCTCGCGATCTCCGCTTCACCTGGACGCTCTGTCTTCGACCATCCTGTCGGAGTCCCAAAAATGGTAAAAAATGACCAACGTTTCCTCAAAACCTAGTCAAGGGCCAACATAGACGAACTTGTGTCATCCAAAATATTCAAAATGTTATGTCTTTTTTGGGGTATTTTAACCACTTCCATAAATGTTAAAGTGATCCTAAGCCTAGTTAATTTATCAACCACATTATAGGTCATTTGCAATGGTATTTTTGGTTGATTTATAACTGGTTGTTATCTTGTTGGCTCTAAAGTACTACTTTTTTATTTTTTCTTTTCTGGTTGTTCCTTGGTCTTAAATTTACTTGCTTGATCCCTGGTATTAATAACATTATCTTGTTGTGTATAGTCATAATCTTCTTTTTTATTAAATATCTCAAAAGATGATGAGCATTCCTCCATTTGGAATAATTCCAAAATTTGATCTCAATCATTGATTAATTCTTGATAAAATGTCTCATTGCCTTGAACAAAATTTTCTTCTTTTGTAATTTCTTGTAGCACAACAACATTTGGATTTTGGACTCTGGGTGCTCTTGGTCTATGTTATTCATTTCATTGATTTCTATCATTTTTCTCTCTTTTATTTTGTGGCAAAGTTCTCATATATTGATGTGGTGGAATGAGATTTCCATTTATTTTGAGTAGGGTTATCTCATTCTTCATTTGTCGAATAGTTTTGCTCATCTAAGCAAACTCTATTTTTTGTCAAGTGTATTGAGCAATTTTGGGAATATTTATTACATTAGGGGGTTTTCCTTGAAATATTCCTTCCCCAAATCCTTGTCCTTTAGTATTTATTGAGGTAGATGGTCCTAGGGATAACAATGCTAGACTTTTTATTTGTCTCTATACTTTCCCAAGGATAATATTATGATCAACATTAGTCTTGACCATATATTATTCCATTTTTGTTGCTTTTTGAATTGATTCATTCAATGTATTTATTTTTTCAACTCTTATTGTGTAATTTATGTTTGATGGCATATCATTATAACACCCAAATATAATAGGTGCATTTGGACGTTGTTCGTCTGGAATTTGATTCAAAGTTTTTGAAAAGTGTAAGTTAAAATCTATGCTCCTTTCACCCTTTTGAAGATGTATTTGAGTGAACTGGGTAAGTAAACTATGATATGCAATTGAATATGCATATATGATCATGAACATGTATTCCATATCATCAAACGAGCCAATTGACTGAGCTAGGAGCGAATGATACCAGTCCTAGGTTGGGCCTATCAAATTTTGAAGAAAAACTCTGAACATTACATCATCATGTTCTATCAATTGAATGTCATAGATACTAAGGAACTAATCCATATGCCTTTTGGGATCCATAATACCATCACCTGTAAAAAAAATAAAATCCTTTAGGGAGAGTGGGAAACTAATGCTACTCTCCCCTTAAGTTAAGGGGACTATATTTGGCTCTCCTTCTTGGATTTCCTTATCTATCATTTCTTTATCTTTTATCATTCAGAAGTTCATTTCTTTGTTCTTCTCGATCACTCATGATTTCCACATTCGCAACTTCAGATATTGAATCTTGGGTTTCTTGATGAATTTCAAGTTTCTTTCTTTTACTTCTTGTGAAATGACCTTTTCAGGATTCTATATTTTAGGACTCTATTATTGTCTTCTTTGTCTCAAAGATATACCTATTTCTTCTTTGCGAGCAAGATATTCACACATTATTTCTAGTTCTTCACGACTTCTTATTGTTTTTACGGCTAGAGCATACAACTGATGAATAATACTTCCTTGATCTTTGAGTCCAACTTGTTTTTGAGGTTGGTTGGGCCCTAGTTGAGTCATTCAAATTTATGGTCTATGAAACCATCATTTTGTTTGTCCCTAGTATGGTCACCAAAAATGTTGATCTAAAATACTATAAACTTCTTAATATAACATGACAAAGATAAATCCCCTTGCATTTTTATAGAGGTGGTACTCCTCTTTCAATATTTCACAATTGATAGAAAAGACTATAAAATACTTAAGATTTCAGAAAATAAGTATTCACATGATGCCTGAGAAAGGACCAGGCTTGTTTAGAAAATGAATATTTACAATATGATACAAGACTGTAAACCTTGAAAGTAAGAAATTTCAAAAGAGAGAATTTCGATAGCATGATCAAGACAAGACACATCATTGGACAAGATAATAGATATATCCCACATTTGCAGAGAAATTGATATGATTATTGCATTAAAACTCAAAAATATTTTGATAGAAACACATTTGAAATCTCATCCTTTAAACTCAAAGTCTGAGAAATCACAAATGTAATGCCCTGAATAATTCTCCACGGATCCTAAAAAATATACAAATGTTTCAAAACTAATAATGTCTCAAATGTTCATAACAAGTAAATGACATTCTTCCTTCAAAAAGAACTGGGATTGGGCTCCCGCAAACCATGAAATTAAAGAAAGACCTAAAAGACATAAAAGAGACACAATCATGGGTCGACCTTTGGTTTTCACAAATCCTAAAATAAGAAATATTTGATGACTACTAACTAAGAAGGAAAAATGCACAATACGATTACTTGACTTACTATGATGGAAAGTACCCTTGTACCCTTGTTCATTTTCCTATTGGAATGCTTCTTGTAGAGTTTTCAGTAGGAGGTTCAGTGGTAGTTGTAACTATCTTTTGTTGATCTGGCTCAGTTATCTTTATCAATGCACTCTTCAACCATAATTCGATATACTCCTGCATGGGAGAAACCATTGTCTTATGTTTGATTCTTGCATTGAATAATTCTTTTTCAATATCTCTAATATCAAAACTAAGCTAGGTTCAACGTGTCTTTAACATCTTCATTATTATTTACATAGAAGATCAACCACATAGCTACTTTTTCTTCCGAGTATTCAATTATTTCATTGAACTCATTTTCCCATTAAACATTTAAGACATCCAAGTGTTCTTGTAATTGATCTTTAGAAAGTAGAATTGAATCCATTATCAAATGTGGGCCCCTCATATCCTTCATCAGATCAACAAGCTTTAAAAACAAGTTACCCCTTTTTATAGTAATGACATCACATTCCTTGAGTAATTCTTTTAAACATTCAATCCTTTTTAACCATCCTACATTAATCTACCTTAATCTATTTTTTGATGGGAGATTCTTCTCTTTCCTTTGCATGTCATTCATATTAGATATTTTGGCAGAAAATGTGCCAACGAATTCCTTGTAGATTTTTTCGTCACTTTCTAGGTTATTTTGGAGATATTCTTTGAAATTTGCAATCCTTGAGGAAATTGTAGTAGAGCTAGTACCTAGTTCCCATATCTCAAAGATTAGAGAATTTTTTTTTTGAATATTCTCTCCAATATATTATCTTATGACTGTCAATAATTTTGAGGTACTCCTTATTCTATAGATTGGTTCCAAAGTGTATTCTAAAGTGTTGAGAAGTTGGACGGTGACAATTGTCTCGACGAACAAAGGCTTCGATGGTAAATAATTCTCTAATAATTTTAATTTTTCTTTCAAGACTTAGTTTTCTTGTTCAATTTCATCAATTGAGGACTTGAGTGCTTCTTTGGTTTCTTCATGAAATTACATGAATTTTGAGGGTCTCGACCCTTATAAATAAATCCCATAGTTCCATTTCTAAAAAACCTTTTTATTTTTCAAATTAGTTTTTTGAATCAACAACTTTTTAGATTCCTTGTTAAAGGTCGCATGGTGCAATGTAACAGATTCCTCCTTAAATTCCAGTGGCCCTTGACAAGCCTAATATTGTGTTATTTCTCTATTTTCCAACAATATTTGTGCAACCCAGTCAAGCTCTTCTTCTTCAGTTTCCACTTCCATATCTTCCTGTTCAGGTACTGGAATTTCCTTCTCTCCTTTCCGAGTTACATATCTTTTCCTTTTGAGTGCGACAGGGGTAGTATGGTTTTTTCCAATATATCCTTTTGAATGGTTTTCATCCCATCCATCACCATAATTTCCTGAATGGGAATTATTTTCACCAAGATTACTTCCCCGAGTCATGTTTTTCATTGAATAAATTCTCCATGACACATTTAGTGAACCAGGGTTAGGGTTACAACTTCTTGTGGATCGACCCTTCTGTTTATGTTGGTCATTAGTGCTAACTAGGGTACCAAGATCATCATGAAATTTTTCAGGGGATGGATTCCTTGAGGTTTTTATTATCCCCACCTCCTTCCTTAAATTGGGTAGTCCTTACAAACGACGAGCTATAACCGACTATAGACATATGTGTTGTAAACAAATCACTGGGGTCAAATCTTGGAATTTCATGAACTTATTTTAGTTTGAAATTATCAAAATGACTGGAAAGTTCATCCAAATGGGAAATACTTTTAACAATTATTTCCCCAATTTTCCAATGCAATGATGGAATGAACTATTTTGTTTTCTTTTTTCGTTAAAGAAATGTGCCCATAACTTGTATTGTTTGCGGACTTCAATAACAAATAATTTATCTGACACATAAAAAGGAAGTAAGGAAGGTTTTCCCTCAAAACTGTATAGTCTTATGAAATTGAAATCATATAAGGTTTCAAAAAATTCCTTTCTTTCTAAAAAGACAACAACTTCTATAGACAATCTCGATGTGATGGGACCATAGACTAGATTTTTGAAAGTAGACAGAAAGACATTCTAAACTTCATAAAAGTGATATGGGGATTTGTGTTTCCACAATGTTAGATACCAAAATTGAATTGGGTCTTGGCCAAAATCAACACTCTTTGCAAGAGGAAAGTCTTTGAAGATACAAAAATATGCAATTGTGAAAATCAAGTAGTAACTCATAACTAATTTCCTTTTTTTTTTTAAATTTACAAGATGGAAAGAAACTTCACTGGAAGTAATTAGAGCCCAATCAAATAAGATGCTCTCATGAACAGAGATGTGTAAGACATACAATGCGTATTTAGAGACAATGGTTGTGGATTCTTGCCTAATAATTTTGGCAAATAACTAGGTGAACTTTTTATAGCATAATTTCAAGGAACATACCTCTATATGGGTGGAGTTCTCAGAGTAGTTCGACGACTTCAAAAGAAAAATATCCAAGATATTCATCGCTCCATGGTTGGAATTTAAAAAGGCATCTTATTCTGAATTTTTTAATGTCATAGTAGGCTCGGGGAGCTTGAGCATCCTTCTAGATACTGTGGGTGCCAAGGAAATAGGCGTCTTTCCCTGCAATTGAATAATCATATTTTCGTTGTTGAAATTGTCAATTCACTAGAGAATCAACTCCTTAAAATATAATACCTCCAAAATAAAACCTTCCAATGTTATTCTAGAAGTCCAAACCTTATTTAAGCCCTTTTCTTCAAGAGGGAGTGTTGTATACCATTTAAATGTCTTAGACAATTAGAATGAATGGTCCTCACTTCCTATTGTATTTACTATGTCTCCACAATATATATCTCTTTTCTTATTGGGAATCTTTGGCAAAGGCCGATTAGAATGACAAGGTGGTAGTTATGTCATAGTAAGAGTTTACAACAAGGATTTTACTCCTTACCAAATTCCCCACCTTCTTACTTAATATCACACGTTGTAGCTCTTAGTTCAAAAATGTTAGTTGCACGATTAGATTTGGCTTTAAGGCGGGGAATTTATGAGAAATGCATCATTAATAATAGTTTTAATTCACCCTCATGTGATGCCTGATCTAGAAGTACAATCATAAATGTTCTTGGGGAATGCAATTATGTACTGGGATGTATGGAAAATGTTTAAGTATAGAGGTGTAAAATAAGTGATAGGGAATGAAAAATGATGATGCGGGATTGCGGGATGTGGGGTATGGAAGGGAATATGTAAGGATAGTTATGCATCAACAACCGGGAAATACACTAAGTAAAAAAATATCCATTTTTTATGCTACAAAGGAATGCATATCATTTTTGGAGTGAGTGGAAATGAGGGATGTAGGGTTGCAACTTCGCAGGGTTCAAGTCTTTTGAAACATTGTTTACCCCTACAATGGGACTTCCAAAAATGAAAAAAGGGCTAAGTATGAAGAAAGAAAAATAAAAAAAGAGTTAGGTGTTGACATCAGAGACTTTCTGGATTGTAGGATTGCAGACTTCTGATGATTATGGGTACAGTTCCCACAACTCACGAAAGTGAAAAATGGCTAAGTGTAGAATTTACAAAAAAGGAAAAAATGATCAAAATGCTTTTTATTTTATGACTAAAAAAGTCATCAACAACTCTCAAAGTTTGACCCCCAAAAATGTTGTTTGATGCCTCAAAATGACTTTGGAAGGTTTTAGACCCCAAATCTCCAAACTGGCACCTATTGCTAAAATGGTCCCTACAAGCCAATTCATCCAATATTTCCACCCAGAAAGTACCAAGATAGGTGAAAAATTATATAATGATCCAATATGGATCACTCAATCTACTTTCACTCTTTCCTTGATGTTCCAAATCCCAGAAATAAAGCTAAGGGCATTATGAGCACATATAACATCAATACTTATGAATTTTTTTTTCCCAAAATGAAATGTATGTGAATTTAACCAAGCCTTGAGAAATAATAAAACATAAATAATGTTCCAAGGATAGAAAAATAAAACATGGAGAGATCCTGATCCATAAGGATAATGGTGGCCACCCACCTATTCCAACTAGCTCCTCTTGACAGTTTTTAGTTCAACACGTTCTTCTGTAATTCTTTGTAATTGTGGGTTCTACACTTACAGGGATGTTTGAAGCCCTACACTACTTCCAAGTGGAGATTGGTGGTAACCCACCTAATGCAACAGGATTATTTTGTAATTTTTCATGTTAGTACATCTTTGTGTACTTCCAGGGTCGTTTTGGGGCCCTAAACAATGGTTTTTTGGCTTGCCACAGTCAAACTATATATGGAGTCAGAATTTGATGGCATAATGTGTAGTTCTCGAAAAGACATTTGCAATGGGCTATCATGCATCTAAAAAAGAGTTTGTATGCAAAAGTTACGACCCCGAGAAGTTGAGCTACCAACTTACCCGTCGGGGCCCACATAACTTTTGGCGTTTCATATCCTAGGGTTAGGTTTTTGGATGTTTAGGGTTTTGGAATTCATGAGTAATGTTAAAAAGGCTTATGGAGCCTTTTTGTAATCATTCTTCTCAGAGGAATGCACGTAGCAACCGCATCTCTTCTCATAGATAACTACCACCATTTGAGCAAGTTGTTTTCAATTCTGCAGTTTTACAGTTCCAACCTATTTTATTCATTCAATATAAATTATTGTTCACTGAATATCTGTTGTTGTTCTCTGTATCTCTGTGTTATTTTATTCAATCTATTATTCATTTCATTATGCTCATAAATCTAGATCAATGGTATCAGAGCGGTCTGCTCTTCATTTATTTTTCTTCATGCATGTCCACGACAAGATCTAGGTACAAGAAGTTGGGACTTGAACCAGTCAAGCCTTTGCAAGATCGGTCACCCCGAGCCTGAAAAAAACCCATGGGGGACAAGAAGAAATATGATGGAGCAAGGGATCCTTTTAAAATTTGCTCGAGGAAGCCCTTACATGACAAAGGAATGAAATGATGGACAACTTTGCATAGATCCTTCGGCGAATTCCCACAAGAGACGCATCTTCATCAAGCGGCCATGCAACCCCCTTCAAGGTACAAGTAAATTTTGATATTCCATTATTTGAAGAACTGATAGATGCAAATGATGTAGATAAATGGTTAAATATGCTCGAATGGTACTTTTCGATCCACAATTTTTCCGACGGGAAAAAGATTACTTTTGCACTCCTCAAGACCGTTCCCCATGTTAAGGACTGGTTGGATACTTACTATGATCAAAGGGCCATAGAGGAATCTACAATATTTGTGGCCACTCCCACATGGGATTCCTTCATGGATTCCATTAAAGAACATTACTACCCTGTTGGAATCTATGAGGACCAGTACACAAGATGGACCATGTTGTGTCAGGAAAGGGACCAGATAGTGCCATATCTCACCAATATTTTCCATACCTTTGGCACCAAATTGGCTATCAAAGACTCTGAACGACATCTGGTGCTCAAATACCATGGTTGTCTACATAGATACATTCAAACAGAAATGGAGCTTATGGAGATCGCATTATTAGGTGTGACTTATAGATATTCTCTCAAGATAGAGCATAAATTTAAGAAGAAGAGGAGAGAGTTTGGATCTACAAACTCCTCATAGCCGAAGCAGGGCAAAGGCGACCCCAACCCACAAAACAAGGGACATAGAAAATATGGCCACCCTTAGGACAACTAGTCCAAGCCGCAATACAAGAAGGGTAATGAGAAGTCGAAGAAGGACATGGTAAAGTGGTGTGAATACCATAAAATCCCTTGCCACAATACCAAATAATGTCTCTCCAAGCAGTCATTTGTGGTCGAGCTGAAATATTTTGAGTCAGAGGTAGATTCTAACTCCGAATCAAATCCAGAAGGAGGGAAGTAGATTATCGATGTCGAACCCAACGCCACTGTCGCTACCAGCAAAGTCCATCCAAGCGAACTAGAAGAACCAGAGGAAGGGGAACGCCTCTATCACTCATAGATGTGGGTAAAGGGGGCTTCGCTTCATTTCATTGTCGATAGAGACAGTCAGAAGAATATAATCTCAGTAGAGGTCTTCAAGTGGCTGGACCTGTTGATGACACCACACCCGCAACCCTACACCATCGGCTGGCTTCGCCAAGGAAGAGATCTCTGCATTAACCAATAGTGTTTTCTACCCTACGACATCAAGCCCTTCAAAGACAAGGTATTATGTGATATTTCTCCCATTGAAGTTTGTGATGTTCTTTTAGGACAACCATATTTGTGGAAGTGACATGTTGTGTATGAGTCTAGACCCCATAGTGTTATTATTACTTTGGGTAGAAAATTGTACAGGATACTAGAGGTAGTGTCTCCTACCATTTTTTATTTAATCTCTGCTAAGCAATGTAGTAAGGTCATTTCACAGACCAGGAAGTTTGTATTCTTTGTGATCGATGCTCACAGTAAGCAGAAGGTCGTCACCATGTATTTGGCTTCTACACAAAGCCTCTCTTTGCAGCAGAAGCAAGTGGACAGGATCATAGAAGAGTACAAAGACATCTTCTCCTCACCCACCGAGGTACCGACGCACTGCCAAGTCAAGCATCCAATTGATCTAACCCTCGATGCACCTCTACCTAATGGACTATTCTATCATCGCTTGTTTATGGAAAATGATGAAATCAAGTGTCAAATCCAAGAGCTGCTTCAAAAGGGGCACATTAGACCCAACTCCTCCCCTTTCGGAATCTCGATTATGCCGTGTAGAAGAGAGATGGTACCTAGCGGCTCTGAATTGATTACAGAGCATTAAAAAATATCATAGTTAGGAACTGATACCCAATTCCTCAAATTGATGACCTCCTTGACCAACTCAAGGGAGAAAAGTTCTTTAGCAAGATTGACCTAAATTCTAGCTACCACTAGGTTCCCATCGAATCGATTGATGTATGGAAGATATCTTTCAAATATAAAGAAAGTAACTTAGAATGGATGGTCATGCCCTTTGGCTTAACAAATGCACCAACCACTTTCATGAGGTTGATGGATGATGTATTGAGACCCTTCACCAACTCTTTTGTGGTGGTATATCTAGATTACATCCTCATATTCAACAGAACTTGGGAGGAGCACATGCAACATATTCAACAGGTTTTGAGCACTTTGAGGCATCACAAGCTATATGCCAACTTGGAAAAATTATCCTTTGGCATGAACAAGGTCCAATACTTGGGATACATTGTTGATGAGCATGGGTTACATGTGGATCCATCTAATATCCAAGTCATTTGTGATTGGCTAGGCCTGACCACACTAACCAAGATTTAGAGCTTCTTGGGACTTGCCAACTTCTATCGACGGTTCTTGTTGCGATTCTCCCATATTGCATGGGCCCTCAACCAAGTGACCAAGGGTGGTGGCAGGGAAAAGTTTGCATGGGGGAAGGAACAACAAGGAGAATTTGATGATTTTAAGCATCGCTTGTGCTCATCTCTAGTACTCTCCTTACCCGATCTACAACAACCGTTCAATATTGAGACTGATGCATATGACTATATTGTAGGCGTAGTTCTCACTCAGCACAGTCATCCAGTAGCATACCATAGTGAGACACTCTCAGATACCGTCCAGAAATACCCCACCTATGACAAGGAAATGTATTCCATTATGCAAGTCTGTCTCCAATGAAAACATTACATTCCGGGAAAGGAGACAATCATCTACACTGATCACAAGCCTCTGCAGTTCATCCGGACACAAGAGAAGTTGCAGAATGACCGCCATCAAAATTGGTCCACATACCTGCAATAGTTCCATCTCAACATCAAGTATAAGATAAGGAGCACAAATTGTGTCGTTGATTGCCTTAGTCAACGTCCCATGACTGCACTCACCACCGTGCTCCATTCTTGTGGGCATGAGGCATTTGAGTGGCCCCAACTTTATCAGCGAGATCCTGAATTTTCCACCACCTATCATCTCTTGGGTATAGACGCGAATATCACCGATTTTCACATTCATGATGGACTGTTATTCCATCTGGGCCATCTCTATGTTCCTGCAAGCGAATGGGCAAAGATGATTTGGGAGGCTCACTACAGTCAGATGGCAGGAGATTTTGGCATGGAGAAATTTGTGGTCGTTCTACAGAAACATTTTTATTGGCAAAAACTTCGATGAGACTTCAACAAGTATATCAGATCTTTCACTATATGTGCCATTACCAAAACAACCATCAAGAAGTAAGACTCATACGCCCCTCTTCCTACTCCCGAAAGGCCTTGGGAATCCATCTCGATGGATTACATGTATAGTCTTTCGTCCACCAAGCAAGGAAATGATTGTGTATTTGTGATGGTTGATCGGTTTTCAAAGATAGCCATTCTCATAGCCTATAAGAAGAGCATCACAAAGCCCTAGATTCTTCAGCACAACTTTATATATCCACGCCCAACAACAGAAAGCTAGTATCTCGAAAGCATGAACAATTTATAATTGACAAAACTATCCACAAAGACTCTCGTTACCTGGGACGTTTTCTGAGCAAGCTTGGTTTCTCTTGGATTGTCGTCTTCCGTTGGTAGGTCAGATGCAAGAGCTTGGCTAAGCTGAAATCTGCAACACAAGCTTCAAAGTTAGAGTCCAAAAGGATATTGCCGGTCTTCACGTCACGATGAAGGATAGGCAACCGACAATCATGGTTGAATCGTTTCTGTAAACAAAGGGCAAACTGGGAGGAAGAAACCTGGAAGCAGCCGCTTGGAATCAGGATAAAACACGTGGAATGAAATGATTCCATGATTTCGATAAACAGATGGCAAATTCAGATATGCTTTGTACAGACGACGAAGCCTCGGGAATAACCTCCCCTGTAGGAACACCTTCGGTGTAAATATAGAAATTTGCATGAATATAATATAGAGGTGGCGCATGAAGTTTAGGAGGTCGGCAAATACAGGTCACCGTCGTGTATTTGGACTGCCTGTTGCTAGTCACCACCATGGTTTGGTTGGCCAGCAACGTCGGCAGCCGCACTCTGACGTTGAAGCGCTGAAGATCGTAAGAGGAGAGTTGGTGGGGGCCATGTGGGCACGATCGACGACGTGAACTTGTCCTCCACAGGGCGTCGTCGCTGGGAATGAAGAATGTGGCCTTTAAGGGCAGTATGGCGGGATCCATGATTGTGGGGAAATTGGATCGTGGATTTTTTGTGGCGACCGTGCAACCGGGAATATTGGTCATCGTCTAAATTATTACGCACGGCCCGAGAACGGCCAGAAGAGGTGATTTCTCTCGCTCTGTTGCGGTCCTTTGATAGCCCATGGCTCTCTGGTTGATTAAAGGAGCCAGCAACTTTCAAATCCACGTACAGCTATGAATGAACCGTCAGATCACAAGATCGAAACCCATACAAAGCATTCGTATAAATTTCAGGAAGACATTATGAAGGAAGATCGAACATACCTCAGGCATGATTCCTCGTCGCAATGTGTGCGAGATGGGGCATGAGATCAGAGCAGTGGGATCGTTTCTTCTTTCGGAAGCATAAAATCGGAGGTAGACTGAATATCGACGGGGCCAATGCTCCGCATTTTAATCACGGAAATGTACACGTGTTGTATTGGAATTGGTAAATAGAGATGCTATTCAACGGCTTGCTGAAATTCAAATTTCACTGCGCAAGTGTTTCTCTCTGTTCTCACCACAACATATTTCGTAAACGTTCGTT